>JAFVLL020009821.1:0-51416 GCA_021397915.2 Tor tambroides | reverse complement strand
CTCCTTTTCCAGTGTGTATTTGGCCTGTTTGTACAAGACTTTATCCCCCTTTCTGTAAGCATCTTCTTTGGCCTGACGGAGCTGTCTGAGTTTTGCAGTGAACCATGGTTTGTCATTGTTGTAGATTAAATGAGTCCTGGTAGGAATGCACATGTCCTCACAGAAACTGATATAAGATGTTACAGTCTCTGTGAGCTCGTCCAGATCGGTGGCAGCAGCTTCAAAAACAGTCCAATCAGTGAGAGAGAAAAAGGCTTGTAAATCCCGCTCTGTTTCATTAGTCCATCTTTTAACAGATCTTAATACAGGCTCTTACAGGATCTTATAGCTGCTCTTGTTTCTCAGAAAACAAGACGTCATATCTTTGATTCGCATCTCAAGTAAATCTGTCATTATTTCTGAATGTTTAGATATTTGTACTAGAAAACAAACAAAAAAAATACTGAAGAAGATATTCATTTTTTTTTCCCTTTTAAGATATTTTTTAGACTTAATTTGTGGAAGAGCAAATTAAGACTTTTTTACGATCTGCAGAAACCCTGAAAAGACAATATAATATTTAAGAAATACCACTTGAATTTTTATCGTTATTGTTTTTAAATGACGATCTGAACCCATCATCACACAAACTCATGCTATCTCAGCAGTGCTGGTGTTTCAGAGGAAAAGCCCATCCGCTCTTCTAGAGGGCGACAGAAATCAAGCGGAGCCAGAGAGAATGTGGTCAAGTGTCCCTTTTTTTATTAAAGAGTCGGAATGACAAGTCATTTCATAGCAGTCAAAACAGACAAGCCCAAGGAATCTTGTAAAAATGACTCTTTTGATACATTACAAAATAAAAGTCAGGGCAAAATAGAAAACAGAGCTAACATCTACTTCAGCCGGACGAGTGTCAGAAGAGCCATCAGAAAGACACATGACCTGGAGCTCAGCCTTTCTTCTTCAGCTCAGCGTCAGACACGCATCACAGACACCAGAGAAATAAATACAGGAACCTTTATGAACACAGAGCAGAGCAGGTCTTCTGTGAGGTATTTAAAATAAACTCTATGCTGAAAAAATCAAGTTACATACCAGAGAGATGCTGGGTCCTCATGTCATTACAAAACTGATGAAAACCATGAAAAACAAAACTCCTTCCATCTTAAATCACCACTTCTGATTGTGAGAAAGGAGATTAAGGTTTGCTCAGATCACACATTTCTGATTACTACATATGATTTTATTCAACAATATTCCAGCCATTGCAGCAAATGAAACTGAGATATTTTGATCTGACATTTTCATGACAATTTAATACACATTGACTATTTTGCTTTATTCTCATTAGTCCAATTTAAAACTCACATCCCATAAAATGAATAAATAAAACCAATAAAATTGTTTAATTGAAAACAGCATTACATTTTATTTGCTTCACAGAAATAACACTTCATTATGATAATGAGAATTTGGGGTAAATGTTTTTGTTACAAAAATATTATCACAATGCAATAAAGTAAAATAAAAATATAATAAAAAAAAAAAATTGTCTGAAAAATAGACTTTGTGTTCTTCATGGTGAAGGTTTTTAGGGTAAAGACAAACATGATCTTGACAGGTTTCATGAGATTCACTTCTTTACAACACAGAAAGACAATGAATCCCATCAGATAAGAATGGACTAGTGTAAAGTCCAAGAACTGCAACCCCATCAGATCCAGAGCAAACCCACAATCCCTTTCTGCTCAATCCAGTTTCATCCATATAGGTACATATCAAAACAAAGCAACTGTAACATGTAACAGTTACCAATCACTGTAACATTGTAACTGATAACTGTAACACAGAAACTGGTCACTGTAACATGTAGATAGTAACCAATTACTGTAACACAGTTAACGATCACAGTAACCAATCACTGTAACACAGAAACTGATCACTGTAACATAGTAACCAGTCACTGTAACAAGTAAAATAGTAACGAATTACTGTAACAGAATCCGATCAATGTAACACAGTAACCAATCACTTTAACATAGTAACCGTTCACTTTAACAGTAACCAATCACTGTAACAGAAAACATTCACTGTAACACAGTAACTGATCACTGTAACACAGAAACTGATCACTGTAACATGGTAACCAATCACTGTAACACAGTAACTCGATCACTGTAACATGTAGATAGTAACCAATTACTGTAACACAGTTACCAATCACAGTAACCAATCACTGTAACACAGAAACGGATCACTGTAACATAGTAACCAGTTACTGTAACATAAAATAGTAACCAATTACTGTAACACAGTAACCGATCACTGTAAAGTAGTAACCGCTCACTATGACAGAAAACATTAACTGTAACACAGTTACCGATCACTGTGACACGGTAACTAATCACTGTAACACGGTAACCCGATCACTCTAACATGTAACATAGTAACCGTTCACTGTAACCATAACCAATCACTGTAACGTAACCATTCACATGAACACCAGCAAACCATCACATTTGTCAGAGTATTCATGAAAAGAAAGCTTCAAAATCTAAAGTGCCAGCACGAGTAAATACACATCAAATTTATAAAACGGGAGAAAAACCATGGAGTGAAATGAGCCGGAGACCGGAGCCGTCATGAGCACAGAGACTCTGCACGTCAGGCTCCAGATCCGCCACTCACCACTTCCTTTTTGAGACTATCGCCACTGAAATATGATGCGCTTTTGACAGCTGATTGTGATGGATTGTCAATACATTCTCTTTTCCTCATTAAAATTACATTGAAATTCAACAATTATCTTCGTGAAATCTGTAGCGTTTTGGGGGAAAAAATGTAACCATAATAATTACATACATAACGCCATCAGCGAGGAAAACATCGCAGAAAGTGTAGAAAGCTAATCATACTAGTTAACCAGGTCAATCTGAAAATAACACTTTAGATCACAGATCTGTCATGGCAGTGAGAAGAAATTCTTTTATGTATATCAAAATTCACAAAATGCCCAGCACTCGGAATATTCAAAATACATATCAGAAATCGTTTTTAAAAAGGTGGTGACATCGATAAAATATTGCTTTGCCAAAAATGTGTGTTGAATTGAGAACTGACAGTGAAGTCCTTTCGAGGGTCTGACAGATTTCAAAAGTAAAGTGTGAATCAAACATCTCAGACTGTAATAAACGCAGACGTCTGAGGTGTTGGTGAAATGTTGTGGAGACTAAACTGATCAAACTTCAGGAAATCAAACCTGCATCTTCACATTAGCTCATCGACCATAAAAAAAATCTTATAAAAAGTTATGAACAATAACAGTATCTTTTAGCAAACTAAACTCTGACAACTTTGGAAATCTCTGTGGTAAATCAAATTTAAGACCAAACTTTAAGAAAATAACTGCATATCGCTTAACTTCGGCCTCATTAAGTGATTTAAATGAAAAAAACAACAATAACAAACACAAATGCGATTCAATGAATGTTTTCAATCACATCAGGCAGTAGATTTATTCAATCAGGTGTTTGTTAAAGCAGAACGCATGAAAATAAACTGTCCATTTACCCCAAAACATCATTCATTAGGGATTCAATGTGACATCAGTCAGACTCTGATTGTTCGTGTGAAGAAACCGAAGCTCAAATGAAAAAAAAGGAAGACTTTACTTGACGTAAAATGCAGATAAAAATTTACTATAATATTAGAATAAGCCACTTGTATTGGCCAAATTATTGGACTTAAAGTCAATTTTTCACTTGCCTCTGTGAGTGAAAAATAGAAAAATACAGGAATATGCTTATCAAAAAAGTAAACGCTCTGTTATTGACTATCTAATGAATAACATTATTCAGATTCCTGATTCTCTAACTATACCACAGTCATTATTCTGTATTTGGTCCATATTAATGCAAGATTTTAGCAGTTTAATTCAGTACCTGAAGTAAATCAAAATAAAATGTAAAAAAATAATCAAATGACCCCCCCCCCCAAAAAAACCAAAACAAAAACAAAAAAAACAGCTGATTGCGATGTGATCATGAATTGATTATTGGACGTCCAGAATTCATAAATGTGCAACTGACTGTACAAAAGGATGAGAAAAAAAATAAAACACACGCACACACCCAAAAACAAACACCGTTAGCCGCTTTCCCCTGAGCGAAGGGACAAAATATTAAGGAATCAGGAGATATAATAAAAACTGGCTCATTCTGATTCAGACCAGCACTTTTTCCAGTCGTATTTTGCACCTCAAATCTGATGCTCATATCCGTCCAGCAGGAGGAGACAGAGTTCAGATATCTGTCACTGGCGCTCAACGATCAGATAGTCAAATACTGAGTAATACTGTTATCAAGCATCAAGCCCATGCAAATACTCACTTATGAATTCATAAAGGCATCTACAGTCATGAAAGACGGAAAACAAAAGACGTGGATGGCGAGGGACTGAATGAGAGTGCGAGAAACCACTTGGATTCATTATTGACTGGATGTTTTCATCCCGTATTTCTAAAACATGCACAGTCGGTCAATATCAGTCACACAAATAAATCACCCAATGAGAAACTAAATAAGTGCTTGGCTTTCAAGTATTTCTTTTACCAAAAAAAAAAAAAAAAAAAAAAATATTCCCTTCAATTTGCTTTTAAAATAATGATGCTGAAATGATGCTGAGGGGAAGAGAAAACCAGCAAGTGTAAAGGAACCAATCAAATGTCACGGACAGCAGGAAGTAAACATTGCAGCGGCGCTCAGTCGAGCTTCTTCTGCTCGCTGGGGCTGAAGTCGGCGCAGAAGCCGTTGGCGGCGTGAGACGGGGAGCTGCTGCCGAAGCCTGTGTTGTCTGAGTAGAGGTACTGCTCGCCGAAGTCTGGATGCTGATCGGCAAACTCCCTAAAGCTCTCTGCCAGCGGGAGACACAAGAGAACAAGAGTCAGAGCAGGAAAACTGCATAAACACATTTATACATCATCTGGAAGCTGAATAAATAATCTTTCCATTGATGTATGGTTTGTTAGGATAGGACAACATCTGGCCGAGATACAAATATTTGAAAATCTGGAATCTGAGGGTGCAAAAAAATCTAAAAACTGAGAAAATCTCCTTTAAAGTTGTTCAAATGAAGTTCTTAGCAATACATATTACTAATCAAAAATGAAGTTTTGATATATTTTTGGCAGGAAAGAAATTTACAAAATATCTTCATGGAACAATGATTTTTGGCATAAAAGAAAAATGGATATAGTGTATTTTTGGCTATTGCTACAAATATAACCGTGCTACTTAAGACTGGTTTTGTGGTCCAGGGTCACAAATGATTCAGATGCTTCTGTTAAGAATAACTTGTGAAAACTATATCAAAGAAACAGAACAGGCCGCGTGTTTAAATATGTGGTTTTTTTTTAACATTACTAAATGATAGCAGAATGAAGCATGAAATCCTTGTGACACACAGCACAACTACAGTTCAGCAACCTCAAATATGTGAGTGTTAACCAAAGTTACTGCAGGGCAGCATGAATTGAGGAAAAACAATCTAATTGCATTTTTTCCTGATAAATTTATGACTGCAATTTAAAATGCGAAAAAAAACAAAACAAAAAAAAAACAGGTTTGCTGTTCTTGTTTGTAGGGCTGCACAATTTTGTCCAAAGTTATTATATCTCAAAATGGCTAATATTATTATTATTATTATTATTATTATTATAAGAAACATTACAATAAAATTACTAATATTAATATAAAATTACTAAATAAAAGAAAGAAATGTTACTATAGCAACACTCCACTGTAAAATAAAAAAGGTTATTAAGTAAAAGTAATAACCATTTTATGTTATATGTGACCCTGGACCACAAAACCAGTCATAAGTGTCAATTTTTCAAAATTGAGATTTATACATCATCTGAAAGCTGAATAAATAATATTTCCATTGATGTATGGTTTGTTAGGATCGGACAATATTTGAAAATCTGGAATCTGAGGGTGCAAAAAAATCTAAATATTGAGAAAATCTCCTTTAAAGTTGTTCAAATGAAGTTCTTAGCAATGCGTATTACTAATCAAAAATGAAGTTTTGATATATTTACAGTAGGAAATTTACAAAATATCTTCATGGAACATGATCTTTACTTAATATCCTAATGATTTTTGGCATAAAACAAAAATAGATAATTTTGACCCATACAATGTATTGTTGGCTATTGCTACAAATATACCCCAGCGACTTAAGACTGCTTTTGTGCTCCAGGGTCACATATTACATTATAACTGTACACATAACTGCAACATTACAATACTAATATTTATGGCTAACATTTACCTAATATTACTCTTACTTTCCTGATTTTCAAACATTAAACCAGCAAACATTCATTTTGATGGAAAACTGCAGAGAGCCATTAAAGCTTCTCTTTTGCTGATAAGAAAATAGTTGGCACAATAATTTAACTGAACACTTCACTCTGAAACATTCAGTGCATATATTTAATTAAATCACAGCGATTTAAACAAGCATACAAAGCCATATAATGATTTCAGTTTTGTTTCAATTTATTGTGCAGCCCTAGGTCATTGTGCTAAATATAAGCATTTTAACATCTACACAAACCTACAGTTGAGCTCAAACGTTTACATACACCTTGCAGAATCTGCAAAATGTTCATTATTTAATCAAAATAAGAGGGATCATACAAAATGCATCTTATGGTTTATTTAGTACTGACCTGAATAAGATATTTCACATGAAAGACGTTTACATATAGTCCACAAGAGAAAATAATAGTTTTTTTATAAAGAATTTATAAAGTTTTCAAAAGTTTACACCCCCTTGATTGTTAATACTGTGTTGTTAGCTGAATGATCCACAGCTGTGTGTTTGTGTTTAGTGATGGTTGCTCATGAGTCTCTTGTTTGTCCTGAACAGCTAAACTGCCCGCTGTTCTTCAGGAAAATCCCCCAGCTCCCACAAATCCTGTGGTTTTCCAGCATTTTTGTGTATTTGAACCCTTTCCAGCAATGACTATGATTTTGAGATCCATCTTTTCACACCGAGGACAACTGAGGGACTCATATGGGGGTGAATATTTAGCAGATTTTGCAAGGTGTATGTAAACTTTTGACTTCAACTGTATGTGACGTCAGCCGAAAAGGAAATGACTCATTCTCCAGAAGAAGACAGACAGCAGGTCAGTTGTGATGCTGACTGTCATACAGGAGTATAAACTCATCTCTTACCGAAGGTGATTTTGCCTGAGTCCTCCTCATCGATGGCTCTGAACAGACGGCTGACTTTGAGCTCTCCGACGCCCAGCGCCGTCCTCAAGATGCACATCAGCTCGTTCTCTGTGATCGCACCGTCCTCCTCTGCCTCGAACATCTGAAGACATCACATAAACCAGCAGACTCTCAGAGCTGAGCTTCATCACTCAATCACTCCAGAAAACCCAGCACAATCCACTCATCTGATGGCCATCACAATAGGCCTGGGCGATAAAATGGTATCTAACGGTATTTATCAACGGTACACCATCCATAACGGTAGAAAAATGTTCAATATAGTGCATGATACAGGCACGCATGAGCGACGCATGATAAAGAATGCATATTAGTCGAATTTAAACCAAAAATATTAGTCAAATTTAAAACAAACATTTGCATTTGAATGCAAAAGTGGTAAAAATGAATGTGGCGCATGAGATGCAGTGGTGATGATGTAAGCGACGTTGTTGCATTATAATGTTTTGTTAGTCTAGCCCACGAGACACGCAGTTGCTGCGTTATTCATTCAAAATATTAGAGAAATATAGCAGCTCAATGTGGAGAAGATCTTGATTAGGTTAAAAGCGAAACCAAGCCGTTCACACAGAACACATATTCAGCGCAGTTTTAGACGGACAAATGTGACTGCTGCACTCGCATCTCACACAAGAGATGCATAGAAAGCCATGCAAAGCTAAAAGAATTTAAACGTTTAGAAAACACGTCGTGAATTTGTGGAGGTTTATTCCTTTTCACTGCGTCTCATGTGTTTTTAATGCAATCTGTGTGATCAGCGATTCAGCTCTTTGTATTAAGCAATGCATAAATACATGATGCTGTTTTGTTCATGATTGTTTATGCAATTTACAAAATTATATTTGATTTATATATGCTAATTTAGACGTTATGCACATTTTTCATTTTTTTTTTTTATAGACAGTTATTTCATTGCATTGACAATTTAATGCGGTGCATTAGTTTTCTCATTGCGCCTCGGGAAACAAGCCAAAACTTTCCTTAAGAATTATTTAATCTGCATATAAAACATAAGAAAGGAGATATCGGTTTCGTTTTTATTTTGTGTTTGACTGTTAGAACAAAAGCATTTGTTGTTTGTCTCAATAAATTGGGTTAATTTAAAAACAGAGTGGTTAAATGTAAAACTTTAAAAAAAAAAAAAAAAAAAGGTCAATAATTATTGATACTGAATGATATGAAACACTATATCGCTGATACATTTTATAGCTCTATCGCCCAGCCCTAGTCACACACCTGGAAGGAGAGTCTGATGGTGTCCAGTGTTTTTGCAGGCCGACAAACAACAGAGAAGGCGATCACAAACTCCCGGACGTCCATCGAGCGATCTTCATTCTGCCCAGAGAGAGACGAGACCAGAAAACACCACGATAACCACATCTGAGTCAATCACACATTCACATCACGAACGACTGAAACAGAACTGGGTGGATGGACATTCATTTACCTCGTCAAAGAGAGCGAACATCAGTCTGAGCTCGTCTGAAACGGGCAGCTGGAGGAACTGGGCGAAATCCTCCAGACCCAGCCTCTGACCCTGCAGTTTATGAGCTCGCTTCCCATAATCCTGCAGGAGCTGCTCTGAGTTCACACGCTTCAGCCTGACGTTCAACACAAACATTAGCACAGCCATGCAGAAATCACACAACTCAGACAGAAAATGCAGTCGACTGTATAAGCCAGAATGTCATGCAAATGTTGCATGAATACATCAAAAGCATCAGGTCATGAAATACACTAGTGTCTGTCAGCATGAAGCAGCAGAGTGTACTTATCAGAAATATAAATAAGCGTATTAAAACTTTAAGAAACATTGCCTTTTTTCTTTCATTTTTTGATTTTAACAGTAAACCTGTGATGTGCAGCACTTTGACAAAAAATAAATGTTTATTTCATTAGATTTTAAAATGTTAATGCCTTCATTTAACCCTCACTGTTTATGAGAATACATTTGGACTGAATCATAAATCCAGAAAAACAGAGAATAGAATGTCTGGGGAAGAAAAAAAGGAATAAATTATTAAACTGTTAAAGTTTTATTAATTCAAGTGACTACATATTCTTTCTGATGACTAAAATTTAATTAAACCATTACAGCGAAACCAAGAACAATTAAAACAGAATATACAGAACGTAATAAATCAAAATTGAGGGGGAAAAAAAATCAGATCATATGGCCCTAAAATATCATTTTTGTTAAACTTTTAATAAATTGTTGTTAAATTGCAAGTTTTATAATTTCAATAAAAATACACATGCTTTTTAAATTGCTAAAATTTAACTGAACCATTAAAACAGAAAACAATGGAATCCAAAGGAAATGTTTTTTTTTTTTAATTTTTTTTTATAAATAGTAATTAAAAATAAAGAGAGAAAGAAAGAAAAAACTACAAATGAATTTCTAAAAATCCCTAAAAATGTTGTTTTTGTTTTCCTTTAATAAATTGATGTTAAATTGTTTACATTTCAATATTTCAACTAATTAGACATGTTTTTGATTACTAAAACTTAACTATTAAAACTGAAAAAAAGGAATTCAATGGAAATTACATTTTCCAATTGAAAAATCAACTGAATTCAAAATTAATTTCCAATACAAAAATTAAAAAGAAAAAATAATAATAATAATAATAATAACAATTTTGGGAAACATAAAATGGATTCCTAGTGCCCTAAATCAGTGATGTGATGTTTGGTGTCAGAGTGAGTGAGTGATCTTCTGCGGGCTGATCCTCCTCCTCAGTCAGACTCACCCCAGACTGCGCACCAGTTTAGCGAAGTCCAGCAGACAGGTGTCGACGGGCAGCCGGATCTGACCCTCCGCCATGGCCAGCTGACAGTCCTCAAACGAGTAATCTGTGACAGGGACCTGCAGGGCCCTTCAGACACAACACAAGACCATCAGACACTCAGCAGAAACCAAACTCCTCCATCAGAGCCTGTCAGCAACACCAGCGATTGTTGCGATTGTTTCCATGACAGTTAAACACACTTTACACTCTCCTCTGTACTTAAGTCTTCTGTAATCAGCATTATTCACAATACTGAACCATTACTGTAACTGTACAACAAAGATTTATTTAAATAGTACAAATTACAGCACAAGTACCATCATGCACAAATACTTTCAATAATCATTTTCATTCATCTTTTTCCCTGCATTAGAATCATGAGAATTAGGGTGCTTAACAGTTATTAAAAGAAAGAAATAATTATTAAAATTATTTACAAGATATGCATTAACACACTATACATGATTACTGAAACATGATTCTTCAACACCATTAAAGCATTTATTTAGTTTGGGCCTGTTATTTACTTCTCCTTAACTCAAAAAGAAAACTGAATATAGTAACGAGTGAACTACAAAAATACTATAAGATTAATAATAATTAAATAATTTAACTGATTGACAGACACCTTGCACAAAAAAACAAAAACAAAAAAACAACCTTGATGCTTCTGAAAGTAGGTTTTAATTTTCTTTAATGCAAAATGTGACTTTATATTTTTTATTTATATTTATTTATTTTTAGGATATGTTCTTCACAGTCATTGTGAAATTCATCCATAAAAGGCCTGTTTCCACCTAAATAAAATATAAAACTATTTCCAAACAGATTTTCTGCTGGTGCTGAATTTGTCATTTCAGAAAAATAAATAAATAAATAAATAAATAAATACAAAAGCAAACACATTAATAAAAACAAACACATTAATAATAATAATAATAATAATGCTGTACACAGTACACACTATATATGGACATTTTTCCTTTTCTTATATCTGAATTTTCAGCTATATGTGCAGGTCACAGTAATTAAACAGGTATTTGATTACAACAGGTAATCAAACAAATATCTAAACATCTTTACATATTTGCATATTTGCATATATATATATATATATATATATATATATATATATATATATATATTTTTTTTTTTTTTTTTTAAATCCAGACAGAGATTAAGGCTGTGAGGAGCGCTGAGATCTTACTTTGCCATCAAGCGGCGCACGTTGTGAGCGAATAGCGCCGGGTTCTTCTTCTCCTCCTCTGAGGGCGAGTAAATGGGCAGATACTGAGAGAAAGAGAAAAGCACACTGAAGACTGGTCTGTGTGAATCAGCTCAAGTCAAGTCCAGCCAGACAAACCGCAGCATCCCACTGGACTCATGCTAACGCTAAAGCAGGTCACATCACTGCCGCTTCACCAGCAACCACCACGGCCCCATAATGACCTCTAATGTCTGGAGAATCTGCAGGATCCCTCCAGAACACAGATGCTGCTGAAGTGAAGTTCATGTGTTCATATAGTGAGACGCAGATGAGTATCACGTGTGTTTCAGTGTGTAGTAGAGCAAACACACACAACATGCAGATTCACATTTACACAGCAGTGCTTTAATATTCACACACACTCGTCCAGATCACCATCTGATTACGTGCACAGCCCCACTTTTGAATCATTCATCTAAAACAGGGCTATTCAATTAGATTCATTTGAGGGCCGGATAATCGAACTGTAAATTTGAAGGGGGCCAAGGGGGTGAGAGCTGCCCGATCACTTTCTGGGGGGGCTAAAAAATTATAAATTAAATTGATATGCATATTTAGCAGTAAAATAAACCAATATTACCAACATCAACATCTATAAAAGGTTAACATTACATCAATCAATTAAAAAAAAAAAAATCAAATTTTTCTGTAATTAATCATGATTAATCGCATATTTATTTTGAACCTCCAAATGAATGTATAAACAACATATAGTATATTTTAAATGTGTTTAATAGCACATCTTTTTACCAAGTAGCCATTCAACACCACAGTATAATTAAAAGCTAGTATTTTTAACATTTAATAGGCTCTGAAATATATAACAACTTTTAATTTAAATGATTTTAAAACAATCTTCACATAAACTATAAATTGTATATGCATAAACTAAATAGATTACTCTTTATTCAAGCTACATAAGTTAATCAGCGACTAGAGCAGTCAGTGATGATTTCTATTTTTCTTTTATTATTTGATTTCCACCAAAGACAGACTTCAGCAGATTTCACTTTAAAGTCGCCGCTGTCTCTTTAAAACCTGATGTACATGAAGCAGAACTGACACATATTCGATTCTCCCAACTCTTTACGGTAATTTAAGACTTTATAACTTTATAAATTTAAGAATACGTTTATGAGGTAACTCGCCAAAACCGTGCATTTGTCATAATTGTGTGCGTTTTTGTCCGTTGAAGCGCTACTGGTGCTCTAGCGGCTCAGTTTAATGTGTACAGCCAAAAGCGCAGCCTTTCAACTTCATTTGAGAATACTTTTCGTCCAGTGTTTGCGCAATTTCTCGGCAGAAGTTATGACCGATAGCACTGTCTTTCTACTTGGTTAAACTAGAGTTGTGGATATCTCATAACTCCCTCGTAGAAGCGCTTGTCAACACTGCCGTCGATTGATATTGCGGTCTCTGGTAGATTGTTGTTGTTCTTGCATCTCTTTCTTTTCTTTTTTGGCTGGCCCGGGCCAGCGTTGCCACCTCGTGGACAAACTAATTAGTGCAATAACAATTCAAGCCATATGTGCGACCTGCGCGTACTTCTCCCTCGGGCCGGATGAAGATGATTGGCGGGCTGGATTGGGCCCAATTGAATAGCCCTAAAATTTGCCAGATTTCATGACATTTCACTTTATACAGTAAACTCCATTTTTTATAGCTGTATCCTGCAACTCCATCTGCACTGCAGAAATCATAGGTGTCTATCCACATAGTCAGGGGTGCACATAAGTGGTCTGCAGGTCCGCATGCGTAACCAAAATAGAAAACGTGCTGAGTAAATAAGTTCTGACAGCGCATCTGTGTACCGACATGGCTGACAGCTGTTAATGCACAATCACCATTTTAGATCAACAAACTGTACTATATAAGATCTGCATTCAAACTGAAAGCAGAAATCTAGGCTATCCTCCACCGTTTTCAAAGCACAATGCAAAACTGTGACATTTCATTCACTGACGCTCTTCAATCGGCAGCGCTAAATAAAAGCCTGCTGATTTTAAGTTTGAAAATGATGAAAATTCATATAAAAAATTAGTAAATATTAACATTTTGTTTTTTAGCATTAATGATGGAGACGAGCTCTGCACAGACACACATCTCTCATATGCTCTTTAGAGGATGACAACACAAACCATGTCAGAGAAGAGACTCACCTCGATCTCGAACTCGTTGTGAAACTGACACAGAGTCAACCACAGGATCTTAAACCTGCGAAAGAGCAGAGTTACACTGATGTGTGAAGGTTCCTTCCTCTAGTATATTCTGCTCATCTTCATCTACAGCTATGGAGGAGCTGAATGAAAAGCTGTGGAGGAATGAGGCACTTACGCTCCGGGCCCCTGCCACGTCCATGTGATCGTGTCCTGAAACCAGAAACACAACGCCAATCCATCAGCATTCACCACACACAAACACAGCCTCAGCAAAACACCTGCTCACACCATCAAACAGAGTACGCTCAGAGATATGAATCTACTCTACATGAGTGTGTGTAAGCGATGACAGCCTTCATTACTGGACTAATTATCATTATTAAAGATCATTAGTTATGGATGTGCACAGCCTTTTAAAGAAACACAGATTACTTTGTCCTGTAAGTTTCATAACCCCAGTCTGATCTTATTAGATCAAGAAAAATCTTTCAGTTTTGTTTGTAATATTGTATAAAGTCAGACATCTCACCAGTTTGTTTGGGTAGCGGATTACAACAGGCTGAACAGGAACCGCAGGAATGAATGCTCCTGAATTACACACAAACACACAGATATCAACACATCAGGATGAACTGCACTGAAATTATAATATTTCTGAAACACACACGCACACACACACCTGGTTTGAATGTGATCAGGCAGGTTCTATTGGTGCACGTCCCTTCTGGAAAGATCATTATCTGGAAAACACACAGAGTTTCTGATCGGTTCACAATCATGAATCAATTCACCAAATCAACAGTGTGTTAAATCTGGAAATAAACCACACTGACATCATGACAAGTGACTCACCGTACGCCTCACATATGAGGAACTGATTTAAAGAGAACTACAACACAATCAATCACACACGGAAGCCTATTTCAGCCATGGGATATAAAACAATCAATAAACGTAATTGCTACTCTTTAATCTCACAATTCAGATTTTTTTGTTTTTTTTTTCAGAATTGTGACACATCAACTCACATGAACTCACAATTATAAGAAAAAAAAGTCAGAACTGTGAGATAAAGCCACAATTACCTTTTTCATTTTTATTCAAAAATCAGAAGTGTGACAAGTGAGACACAGGCTCAGAATTACAAGAAAAGAGTCACCTTTTTATTATTTTATCCCACAAGATAAAATACCTCCCATTTATATGATTTCAAAAAATGGCCAAAATATAAACCCTACAATCTGTAAATCATCATCATCACATCAGTAAATTGAACACGGAGTAAATCTGAAATCATTTCACTGCTCTGATCTGACTGGATGTTCATGTTCTAATGAGAAACTAACAATTTATTACACATATTCTTTATTATTTTGTGACCCTGGAGCACAAAACCAGTCTTCAGTAGCACAGGTATATTTGTAGCAATAGCCAAAAATACATTGTATGGGTCAAAATTTTTTTTTTTTTATGCCAAAAATCATTAGGATATTAAGTAAAGATCATGTTCCTTGAAGATATTTTGTAAATGTCCTACTGCAAATAGATCAAAACTTATGCATATTGCTTTTGATAAGCAATATGCATTGGTAAGAACTTCATTTGGACAACTTTAAAGGCAATTTTCTCAATATTTTGATTTTTTTTGCACCCTCAGATATGACTGGAATTGTGGTCCAGGTTCACATTTAATCAAAATGTTTCAAACATAACACATTTTCCTGGGAATAGTGTTTTAATTGATGATCTATTTTTATTTTCATTTATTTTATTTTTTTTTCCTGTGACAATATCCCTTTCCATCCTGTTTGTGTAATAAGAGTGACCTCCTTATGCTCCATTATTCTGTAGGAAGTAACATCATTTTAGAGGTAAAACAACAGCTGGAGTAGTATTATTATTGAATCTGATGAATTCTGGGATGTTCTGTAGTATTAGTTTTTGTCTCTAAACATTCATCCTGTCTGATCAAATGCCACAAATCAATTTACAAAGACCATCAAGACCTTCAAATGATGGCTGAAAATATGAAAATGAACTTCAGTTACGGTTCAGACTAGAGGTCGACCGATAGTGGATTTTACCGATACCGACAGCTAGGCTGGACCACACTGGCTGATACCGATTAATCAGCCGTTTTTTTTTTAAATGGATACTGAATGAGAACTAAAATAGTACTTTACTATTTTAAAAAAAGCAGTAACAGTACTGAACCATACTTTGTAAACAAATAAAAATAGTATTTATTATACTGATCATTAAAGTTATTTCACAGTTTACTAATGTTAAAGGAAGCAACTTTAAACTTGAAAAATGTATTAGTAATAGTAAATCCTGAAATGAACACACTCTAACTTTTTCTAAAGACAAAGCATGTTCTAAGGAAAAATATTTCTACAGCTTTCATTAATGTTACCAATGGACTCTTAGTGTTAAGTATTACCATTTCATTTCAACAGTCATGCTTAAAGATCTACACAAAGGCCATAGCATTAAAATTACATACATATGGATATTGTATATATATACTCTCACACTTTATTTGCTTCTAGAACACTGCATGATTATCTGATTAAAATAATAAAATCACACACTGGGCAAAAGTGCAGCGCTGCGTCTAGGACAAACTCGCAGGTTATCACACCAGACTCGCAGCGGTCTGAAACAGTATATTTAATCACCAAACGGACACAAGTTTGCTTCAAGAATTAACAATGTGGCATAAATGAGCTTAAAGTTTAGTGTTTAAAACAACAGAGCAAACAGAAAGAGAAAGCACGATCTGTATTACAGCTCTCTATATGAAGCATTCAGACTTTATAAGCTGAAAAACGCACAATACATAATTTACAGCCTAGGGTGAAGTCATTAGGTGCATTAACAACGATTTGGGACAAATATAATGTAATTTAATGGAAAACTATGTGAATGGCTCTCTGTTCTGCGGCATTTAATTGCGCGTCTGAAGTTTCCCGCTCTGTGTCAAAACAAACAACACGTGCTGTCAGTGATTTCGGCCTCTGGAGGCCGCTCTCGCACTTTCTCGGCTGCTCCAGCAATGGACGTATCCCGGAAAAAACTACCGGCATGGATTTTTGCCCATAACCGATAGTTCCGCCAATCAACTATCGGTGCCGATGAATCGGTCGACCTCTTCAGATGTTATCATTAATAATGTTAAAGTCTGACCTGAGCAGATTCCTGAAAGTCTGAGATGTACATCTATGTAAAGATGTAAGGGTACCTGTGGCCATTCTCCTCCTGAATGAGCTCTCCTCTTGATCTCCTCCACTGTCTTCCGTCTGGAGTCCTGATCCGACCGAGACACAAACACCGGCCGGATGTATTTGATGAGAGCTGAGGACAGACAGACACAGGTTTCAGAGGCGATGGATGGAGGTTTTCTAAAGGTGAGGAGCTATTTTTACTCTCCAGACCTTAATGAGCCGCTTGATTGCAGGATGAGGACAGAGTGACACCAAAATATATCAAGTGAACCTCTCAGAACTGTCACGCTAGAGCAGAGTTTCCATTATATAGACTTGCTTTGCATGAAGAATGTTTTTAGGGGTGATAAGATCATCTTCATGTGTAACAGACAGAACTTTGTTTTTGGATGATTCTCTAAGTAATGTAAGACGATGTTTTTCTCTTCACATCAAGCTTCTAATAATTTGAGGAGCTGTGTGGAATTACTCATGCTTTACAGTCAATACATCAGATAAAAACTGAAAATGCGTCATAATGAAAAACATCTTTTAATTAGTGTTATTTTTTCATTAATTAATAATTGCATTAAAATAATTGCAGCACAACTGTTTTCAACATCGATAATAATCAGAAATGTTTCTTGAGCAGCAAATCAGCATATTAGAATGATTTCTGAAGATCATGTGACACTGAAGACTGGAGTAATGATGCTGAAAATACAGCTTTGACCACAGAAATAAATTACAGTCTAACAGATATTCACATAGAAAACAGCTGTTTTAAATTGTATGACATTTCATCATTTTTACAGTATTTTTCAAATAAACCGCCTCGGTGAGCAGAAGAGACTCCTCACTGCTCTGTGGTGTAAATAAAATGTCAATAAGTGAAATCTGGGCTGATTTGCTCTGTTAAATGAAGCTTTTGTTTGTTTTTCTGTTTGCTATGATTCTCTGTGGGTTTTGTGGAGACGTCACAGAATCTTCCTCTTTTTCACTTCCCTACAGCGGCTGAAACTCATCCTCAGAGCCGCTCAGACTGACATCAGTGCACCACGGGCCGCTCCTCCTCCTCAGCCGCTCTGGAGGAGTGTGGAGGAGCGGCCGCTGATGAAGAGTGGGAGAGCAGAGATGGACGGAGATCTGGGGATTAGAGGCTCAGAGCAGCCAGCTGATCAGGGACTTAACGCCCACACCAAAATTAGCTCTAACCAGCTTCATCTAACAGCACTCAGCCGTGATCTGCAAACCGCACACGCTCAGTCTCAAAGGCCCATCATGAAGAACAGGTCTAAACGTGACTGACTCTGATAAACTTGGTGCTTTGTTCATGTGAACGCTATCATGTGAGCAGCTGTTGCTTGTCAATCAGACCAACAGACACTAAAACTGTATGCAGAACAGCTGTCTGAGCAAAACTAATAAAGCTAGTACTGTCTTCCTGAATGTAACTGGATGCATTTGAGAAGAGAAAGATATATATGCATACACACACACATACTACAAGTCAAATGTTTTAGAACAGTAAGATTTTTTTAAAGAAGTCTCTTCTGCTCACCACTATTTAAAATATATTTTACTATTTAAAACAGTTAAAAGTCTCTTACTCCACACTATTCAAAATGTATTTTACTATTGCAGGAAACAGATGTTTTCTATATGAATATCTGTTGAATGCCCAATTTATTTCTGTGATCTACGACTATATTTTCAGCATCCACTTGCTCAGTCTTCAGTATACGTGATGTTTTAAATCATTCTATTGCTGATTTGTACTCAAGAAACATTTTTTAATATTATTATCGATATATAAAACAGTTGAGCACATTTTTTTTCAGGATTATTTGATGAATAGAGTTATCCAAAGATCAGCATTTATCTAAAATAAAAAGCTTTTGTAACATTATACACTATACCATTCAAAAGCTTGGAGTCTATATATATATTTTTTTTATTATTGTTTATTTATTGGAAACAAATTATAGAAATTAATAATTTTAGACTTTTATTTAGCAAGGATGCTTTAAATCAGTGGTTCTCAATTCCAGTCCTAACTCCCCCCACCCACATTTTGTATGTTTCTCTCATTGCTTCAGACATTTGTTCTATTCGAACGTAAGTGCCCAGTTTGAAGTGAACTTATAAGTTCCATTGAAAGTGCATTGAAGTGTGCAAGACGTGAATTTAAATTGTATTTATTTACAGAGGTATATGATGTCCACTCGTCTGTGTGTAAAGACACTGCGCAGCGCAAATCCGTGAATGAATGTTCCGAAGTGAAGTAAACTTTAACAGAATTCCCTGCTCAGGGAGCAATGAACACTGTGTAGGGACTATTTCAATCAGAACACAGTTCATGCACTCACTTCTAACGAGCTGATTATCTGAATCAGGTGTGTTAGCAAAGAGAGACATGCAAAATATGCAGGGGGGGGGGGGAAACAAATTCTACTCAACCTGAATAAATTCTACTCAGCTGTTTTCAACATAATAATAATAATAATAATATTATATATATATATATATATATATATATATATATATATATATTTTTTTTATTATTATTTATTTATTTATTTTTGAGCAGCAAATCAGAAATATTAGAATGATTTCTGAAAGATCATGTGACTGGAGTAATGGTGCTAAAAATTCAGTTTTGAAATCACAGGAATAAATTGCATTTTAAAATATATTGAAATAGAAAACAGTTATTTTAAATAGTAAAACTTATAATGCTTTTTATAAAACTGCTACATTGACAAAACAAGGAAACAAGTGAATAAACTAGCTATCATGACAATATCAGTGCTGATGAATGAATGAGAAGATCAGTTATTAAAGCAGCAGCAGAAGAGAACAGGACTTACTGCCCCACACCGGGATGTCTTTGCTCTCTGCTTTCATCACGATCGAGGCCATGGTCATGGTGACTGGAATGGCGTCGAAGTAGGACGAGTGCGGGCCGAGGGTGAGGATGGACGCTTCGGCGGGCAGAGCCGGTCTGCCCTTAATGCTGATCCAGTGGAAACCGCCCGCAAACCACATGACCCGCATGATGGTCCTGAGCACCACGTCCACCAGCCTGCAGAAGAGCAGCACAGTCAGGCAAAGAACTACGATCGGGTAACTGAGCGCATCTAAACGTGCTTTTGAATCATTTTAAAAAGCTGAAAAGCAGCAAAAAGTACAAACCCTAATCCTAACCCTAATCATATAGTAAGTACATGTAGTTAATTAATATTACTCGGTACTTAAATGTATAATTACACTGTAATAAGGACACATTAAACTAAAGTAACCAAATATTTAAAAATTAATCAAAAATGTGATATGACTTCTTTAAGATACTTATGGATGATTTTTTTTCAAATGATAAACAAAGCTTGCACATCCAAAAAATACAAATCATGCATGACCAAAAAAGCAAAAAAAATGCATGACCAAAAAAAAGCACACTGTTGCTCCCAAGAAAATGTAATAATTCATTAAATTTAACATTTAATTGTTGCCAATTTTAAATGTTGAAAGCATGCATATCCACAAAAAAAAAAAAAAAGTAAATCAGGTGACCAAAAATATCATAAACAATGCACAAGAATATTTGCAAAATGTTGTTCCCAAAAATATTTAGTAATTTATTAAATGTTATTAAATGTCAATATATTAAATGTTCTTGTGATCAACAGTGTGCTGACTTCTTTTTGCATTTTTGTATGACAACTTCATCTGTCAGTCAGTCATCAAACACTGATTTAATTTGTTTATTTGAATAAAATTATTGTATTAAACGTCAATGTTCTTAACTGATTGTTCTTTGTATTTTATAACTTTTTCAAATGTTAAAATATAATATAATCTCTAGCCTAGTGTGCAAAGACAACCATCAGCCATTTAACCCTGAATCGACTGATTTGCAAAAGTTACTCATGTATTTTTCTATTGACCAGGCTGTTTGCAGACTGTGAATCATTACATTTGTTGAAGCAGCATGAAGCTGATGTATTGGTCTTATACAGGCTGTCTGGACGCAGGTTAGACGCCACAAAACAGACAGATTGAGACGCCTCAAGATCCTCGAGGATGAGCTGTGACACGGGACACATTCAGCAGATTACAACACAAACAAACAAACACAAGCTTCATGGGCCCTGAACCCATGATTATCAAACAGAAGCAGCTCTTATCAGTGCAGCAGCGATATGGGATATCAGCAGTCAATATTTGCCTTGCTCTTATCAGCACTCCACTGCATTTGCACACTGATAGCTTTCAAAGTGACCAATTAACAGCGCTGGGAGACGTTCAGAAGGCCTTCATGCTTTCCACAGAGCCGCTTTAATGGAGTTGATCACAGACCAACAGGCTGCCAAATCCCATATCAGCGAGTGGAGGCGTGGGACGAGCACGCTAAAAACACAGCGCTCTGCTGATTCCACCGGCTTCAGGCTGGAAATATCACTGAAAGCAACCTGCTGACAGCTCCTTCATGATGCCATTCACTCACTTTAAAAACTCACAGCACAAAACAAGAGTCTTCCATGAATGGAACAGCACCGCTCAAACTGAATATTACAATACATCCATGCAACACTGGAACTTAAAATGCTCCATAATCTGGAATGGGGCAGAACCGCATGAAGAACGTGTTTGGAAAGTCCCACTTAATAAATAAAGCAGCCAACTAGTAAGTTTTGAGAAATGCACTTGGGACTACAGATTTTCGTTCTTCACTTAGGGCTAAAAGCAGCGCTGCCATGGCAGTAGCCATGTTTCCATCACCCTGTTTTTATGTGGATTTTGAAGTATTGTGATGGAAACACAAAATTTGGGGGGGTCCCTTAAATCGCCAAAAAGTTTTTATGCTCGCCTGAAGTAGTTTTTGACTTGTGCAAAAACGGGTTAATGCGAATAAAGGGAGATGGAAATGCATTTTGCGAATAAATTCCTCTATGTTTATCAAAAAAGTCATGTGATTTCCGAGATGGGATAGCATAACCTGACTAACCAGCAGATCGATGTCATTGCACAGTGTCTGAAATGTTGTTACGGTCATTCTGAAATGCTGAGCAAAATTTGTCGAAGTATTTCTGTATATTTGCCTCCCAGAACTTTCTTTCCCGAACAGCAGCATCCACCTCCGAACACAATGGCCGCATTTATTCGCTCTGAGGAGCAAGTAGTTTATTATATATGAGAACTGTTTTATTCAGTGGCTTCTCCCACTTTTCTTGGTGATATTTAGTGCCAGTTTATCAGGAAGTGATGATTTTGTTCTCTTTGACTCATTGGATGGAAACAGTGCCTATACACAAATGTGTAACGTGATATTCCAAGTTAAATCTGCAACTTTGGATAGAAACCCAGCTAGTGTTACTTAGAATTACAGCTTCAGATTCTATAGTAAAGCAGCTCTATAATTGTATGTGTCTGACCTCACCAGACTGAATAGAAGAAATGAAGTGGAGAAGAGGCGGAGCCATAGAGCCACACCCACCTATCACATCATCACCATGGACCAGTGGGAGATTGAATGTGTTTTATCAGCTGGAGTGAACTTTTCTGGAAAGTTAATTTTGGCAAGCTGTTCAAAATCCTGAAATGAACTTCATTTTGGTCTGATTTTAGGGCCCTGTGACTTCTGCGATAATTAGACATGCTGTTTGATTAATAACACTTAATTTTGCCATTAAATCAAGACTCTAGAAAAATCAAAACGGAATCCAGAAAAATTTAAATGGGGGGAAAAAAACGGAATTTGGAAAAGAAATAAAACTGAATTTGGGAAAAAAATAAATAAACAAGATTTCATAGGGCCCTAATATTTTGGTCAGTTAGAAGTTAGATTCAAAATTGTCACACCAGTTAGTCCTTTGATTTCGCTTTAAGTATTTTAATGCCTTAAAATACATTTCTAGGACATTTCATGTCAGATTTTATTTAGAGGTCGACCGATGTGGGTTTTTCTCTGGCCGATACCGATATTTAGAAATCAGGGCAGCCGATGGCCGATATACGATGCCGATTTTTTGCCCGATATGTTTGGCCGATTTTCTTTCTTCCCTTTTTTTTTTTCCTGACCGATTAATACAATCAGTTAAACGGTTTAAAAAGTCTTTTTTTTCAGTAATTTATCAAAATATTTAAAAAGGTTTGCTGCATGGTTAAAATATGCTATGCCTATAAAAAAAAATGCAGTTTTTAGAGAGAGAGAGAGAGAAAAGTCGCGTATAAGTCACATTTTATTATTTCATTCTGAAATAGGCCTAATGTGATGTGAAATGTTTACAAACATTGTAATAAACACTGCAAACATAGCTAGGCTATTTTAGTTCCCCTCACTCCACAACAAATTCTTTTAATTAACAGTATTTAGAAAAGAACAAGAATTAAAAATATAAGAAGCTAGCTATAAACGACAGGCCAAAACGAATTTTAGACTAAAACGAAACTGAAACCAAATGTTTCCGTATTCGCGATGTATTTGAATGCCAAAATATTATTTACTTCACAGAATTACTGAATTTCACAGGAAAGATTCGTTTATTTTTTATAAAGAAAGAACTGTATTTCTTTAGTCAATTATTAAAGTATTACATGTTACATGGGCTGATTTATTCATTTTTAAGTATTTGGGATTTTAAGAACAAGTGGGAAATGTGCTGAATGTTTCATTTCATCCAAGTGAAATTAGCAAGCAGTTAGACTTAATGTACATTCGATTTAGCCAGTCGCAAGTTGACACAGGTTTCGCGCGTGCGTCAGGCCTCGTCCATATTGCCAGATGCGCTCATGAGAGACTTGCGGAGCAGAACCGGGCGCGAGACCATGAGTATAAAAGAGCATTACGAGACAGGCTGCGTGTGTGCGGCTCGTCCGTGAGACGCGGGAGATGCGCAGCGTGAGGCAGAGCGGAGCGAGTATGATGGGAAGCATTCAGAGACACTGGCTGTGTGCGCGGTCTTCTGAATTAGCGAACATACAATACAAACTTATTTCAAATTAATCTGTTGGGGAGATAAAATGTGTAAGATAATGTTCATGTAGCCTACCAATAAAAACATCTAAAAATTTATCTTTTATTCTCCAGTAATGAAAGCAGAACCGAGCTCTTGATATGCGTTGAGCTCTTGCAAATGACCTTTTTTGTTTGTTTTCTGTCATTTCGAGGCTGAAGTTACATACGGTTTTCTTTAGTTTTAATTTGCTTAACTTTCGATCTGACCCTTTTTAAATGGTGGGTGTTTACGCAGTTGGCTAGAGCAGTGCTGATCGGGGAGAACGGAGGTGCGCTCACTCTATTGGTTAGTAAGACTGTCACTCAAGGCTGGCAGTCATGCATATCCTCTGGAACAGAGTAATATCGCGTCCACATCGCAGACTTTGCGATTAGCAGATCGCAACGTCTCAAATCGCAATTGCGATTTGCTTTCGATTAATTGCACAGCCCTACCAGGTAGTTCTCTCTTCAAAAAGTTGGCAGGCAGAGGGGGACATCACAGGGTTATCCGTTGTGCCAGTGGAATGGCAATCTGCTTGCCGCATGAGGCAGCGTCACCTGTTGCTTGTAGACGCGCCTGTATATTAATCGGCCTAATTTGCAGCACAATCGGCCAATGCCGATTAATTAAAAAATGCCAAAAATCGGCCGATTAATCGGCCGGCCAATCAATCGGTCGACCTCTAATTTTATTGCTAACTTGAAATATGTGTAATTGAAATGTGAGTTTGGTGAGCAGTTTCCCAGTGAGACTTTGGTATTTCCCTGATCAGGTACATTCACGTTTATGCATTTGGTAGATACTGTTTTCCAAAGCAACTTACACTGCATTCAAGACATACATTTGATCAGTTCATTCACTTCCTGGGAAATGAACCAATGATCTTTGCATCATTAGTGCCATGATTTACTATTTGAGCTACAGGAATACTATAAAGTAGCACTGAGTAGAAAGGAGTTGGTCTTGTGTGCCCAAAATATCTGGAGGCATTGGTAATAGGGCCACCGAAGTGAACTGACTTTCCTTGAAAGACCAAGACACTCCTCGTATTCAAGATCACTTCAACAACTATAACAAATCAGCACAAAATTATTTTTTTGAAAATGTCTAAAGTCTTGTGTGCTTACCATGAATGAAAGGGCTTCAATATTGTTTGGAGCCAATTCATTTACAAAATACCTTCTTTTGTGTCCCACAGAAGAAGAAAATCACACAGGTTTGGAACAACATGAGGGTGAGCAAACGATAACAGTAAATTAATGTCACCTTTGGGCGATCTCTCCTTTTAAAGACCCACACCAGTCATTCAGACAGACCACTGTCTTTAACACTGTCCTCAAGAAACCGACATCTCCTTGAATGACTGCAGACTGGCGGCCCTGAAGTGAAGACTCATTGTGCATCATCTGAAATCATGACTCAGTCCATCCACATCATCCTGGGAGCGTTTTCATGGGAGTGCTCATCCATCAGCAAGTCTGTCAAACCGTCACGCCTGCAGGTGACTCCACCTGGACGGGAGCCGGATTTCCACATGAAGAACCATCTGGTGTCATTGTGTGGATCCGACCACCTGAGGCCTGTACCACGAAGCCGGATTAGCTGGCTAGCCAGGTACGTTTCAGTTTAGTTTGCACCAATCCTGGGTTTTAGGTACCATTAAAGTGGCTTGGCTTTTAGAGGCATTCATTGCCATAGAAAGCTAACCTGCTCCGGGGCAGGTTATGTTCTGGGTTAGAGATCTCAAACTGAACCTGGACCAATCAAATGTGAGCAAAGTGACACGTCTGATACAAAAAGTCACTCCCCCAGTTTCTCTTTCTCCAAATTAAAGGTCACTATATAGTAAAAAAAAAAAAAACAAATAAATAAAAATGAACAACAAAATTGTCTGGCTTTAATGATAACTTTATCACTTTATATCAATTATTTTATATGATTGATATTATTATTTTATGATTTCTTTTATTAATCTATTACGCAAAATAAATTTTAGTTCAACAATTATTATAAAGCATTTATTTTAAATGAATATTAATATATGTGACCCTGGAGCACAAAAGCAGTCTTAAGTCGCTGGGGTATATGTGTAGCAATAGCCAAAAATACACTGTATGGGTCAAAATTATCCATTTTTCTTTTATGCCAAAATCATTAGCATATTAAGTAAAGATCATGTTCCATGAAGATATTTTGTAAATTTTCTACCATAAATATATCAAAACTTAATTAATTTTTGATTAGTAATATGCATTTCTAAGAACTTCATTTGAACAACTTTAAAGGTGATTTTCTCAATATTTAGATTTTTTTGCACCCTCAGATTCCAGATTTTCAAATAGTTGCATCTCAGACAAATATTGTCCGATCCTAACAAACCATACATCATACATCAATATAAATCTCAAAAATTGACCCTTACGACTGGTTTTGTGACCCTGGGTCACATATAAATATCATACGTAATATAAATAAGCTGTAGAATCAATAGATAACACTTTAAAAATGACTACATGTGATCTTACATGTTTGAGTCTCTATTGCTATATATTATCAACTATATAAACCAACTTCACAAGTTTCACTTGTGACTGCACTGATAGAGCAAGACAATTTCTTTTATTTGTCCTCTTTCATGGACAAGTACTTTCTTCAGTGTAAATGCGTTTAAATTCCTTATATTCTTCAATCTCTTAACCTTTAGCAGAGGAGTTTTGGATCTCATTGTCTCTGTCGCGAGAAGTGAATCACATTTGCTCTGTGTTGCGAGGCATGTGATTGGCTGCTCGACACTGATGTCACACATTCATGTGCACGCGCTCCACAAACTCAGGATCAAAGCCTGAGTTGACAAAGAAAGTTGATGATCAGCATCATGGTACCAACAAAGCCGGATTGGAGTGCTTTGGTTTTGTCAACTGGAAACTAATCCTGTAACTCTGGATTTGTTCAACTCCCATCATGGTACAGGCCCCTGGAGCTCAACAGCAGAAATACAGCATAAACCATGACCGATTGGGTCACTGACCCCACTTCCCCTCACTTATGTTTCTACTGCCAGAAGAGTCCAGGCCTGTAGGTTTCACACTCATCCAAGAGGAGCTAAGATGAGACAGACAGCTGCAGAAATCTGGACTGCTGAAAGCACTTTGTGTCCAGAGTCAGTCCTGTCATTCTGCAGGTCGGGTCTGGGTTCAGTTCTGTGTCATCACGCTCAAAGCCAAAGTCACAGCTCACTGTGTGATGTGATGAGCGACAGTCACGACAGAACCTGGAACACAACTTCTCCAGCAGCTAGAACAGACAAAACCAGGACCACTTTCTGCATCTTCATGAACAGCACTGTAGGCCTGCAATTAACAATTATTAATTAATCTAACAATCATTCAAATGACTTCTCAGATGATTTTGGGGATACATAATTTCACAAGAAGTAATGGTTGTAATGTTGTGTTCCAAGTACTTCTGTGTGCCCCAATAACAAAAAAAACAAAAACTAAAAATACACATTTGCATTTCTATTTATTTCCTTAAAAAAAAAAAAAAAAAAAAAAACAGAGAGAGATTGACTACACTGGTCAGAAACCTGATGTTTCCAGACTCTCTATTAGCCGTCGTATTAGAAACACTCACACAGCAGCATTAACTCATTTTCTGTAATTTAAAGCAAAGGTAATATAATACAAGGTAGAAATGTATAGTGTCATAAATGTACATCAATTAAAAAAAAAATTTAAAAATCTAAATATATATTAAAAGCACTTTGCCAGACTTATGATGTTAATTGCTGTGGAAGCGCGTCGTTACATTACATTAATCATAAGCGCTTAACTGACTATTCTTTAATGTTATAACAAACTTTTTTCACAAACCATAAAATATGTGATAGAAAAGCATCACACAAATCATATTCACTGCATTACTAAAGAACTTAAATTAAACGTACTTTATCCAAACTGTATGACTTTCCCTCTGTGGAACACACAAAGATCTCAGGCAAAATGTTGGTCTTATTATCCAATCAGTTTTACTGTATAGAAAACAGATGGAGAGAAGCTGACAGGTGAGAGAAGCTGTCATTCTGCTGAGCATCTGTTTCCATCTGCACCAAGAGGAATGTTTTCTACATCTTAAACTTGGCAAAACACAGGTCTTAAGATACAGTTTTATTTTAAGGTCATTCTGACTGCGGTTCTGTTCTGGTGTGGTTTAGCAGGTGATGAGAGTCAGCAAATCATTCACCTGTCACTCATCATAATCACAGCTCCTGCTCTTCTGACAGGAGGAGAGAGAGGACGCTTCTGTTTATGTCTTTAATAACCTCACACAACACTTCAGCCTCAGCCAGATGAATGACTTTCTAATGCTGGAAGAGTGAGATTCGGTCCTTCAGGTGTCACTGATCAGAGGAGCGCTTCCCAAAAACAACTACAATTACAAGCTCCATCATTACCAATAGAGCTCATGGAACTTCCGACTATAGTTAGCTAACGATGCTTTTGGGAAACACACCCCAGTTCAGGTTTACCCACACTGAGACGGAGGAATTCATTTATTGTGAAACAGGAGCCGTTCTGCTCAGTTATGGGCCCTAAAGTAATTCAATAATCAATAACAGTGTATGAGACTGAGAGCAGTCGATGCTGTTAAGAAACACTGTGGACGGGAATCACTGATGAGATCCCTGATATTAATCATCATATATGATTTCCACGATGCAGAAAACACGTCATAAATCCAGTCATAAAAAGTGGAATTTACCGTATAACGCGGAATGTCACAGAATTTGCCAAATTTTGGATGAATAAATTCAAAAGCAGGTCAGAACACTTACATCAAAAAACAATATGGGCTAGTGTCTGTTAATATTAAGCCTCAAAAAGACTATTTAAATATGAATCGTGCGTGTCTCTGTATGAATAAATGGAGCAGACGCGCAATTTCGTTTACTGCACACATACTGAAGCACGCGTGATGTTCACGTTTTTTTAGCCTCAATATAAGAGTACATGAACACAAAAACATGATCTCTAGAACTGCTCTGAGAGTCACTTCATCAGCATTTTACCATTTCTTTTGAGAAAAACTATAGTCATAACATACAAACAGAAACTAAAGGTCTTCATAACAATCCATCAAAATAAAAGTTTGGTTTAACTTGAAGAAACTGTGACAGAAATAGATTACTTAATGTAATAGTAGTACAAATACTACTAATAAAATTATTATTAGAACATTATTTTTGAAGGAATATTTACCAGAAAAATGTAAATGCACAGCACTGTATTTCTGGAAAAACAGAGAGAGAGAAAAAATGTATCTTAATTTGAGGGGAAAAATAAAACGTATTTCATAGGGCTTTAACTATAATTTAAATAATACAAGTTATATTCTGGCACTGTCAGACAGAAACCTTGTATCTTCATCTTGTAACTTTTTTTTTTTTTCCTGGTCGATTTTTTTAATCTCAACACTGTCAATAATGCAGACTAATTATTTCACCATAGTCTGTTTTACAAATACTTAACCAATGAAAACTATTAAAAAGAGCTTGTGACTCCACTGTCAGCAATAGCTCCCAGCTCCACCTGCACTCCTGCCTCCATCCGGAATAAAGTACAGCACACGGTTTGGAGACGCTTGTTTGCAATGCAAGGGTAAATAAAGAACTGGTTGTTTGAACAAGTACAGCATTTTGTTTACTCAAGAAACACTCTCTCTATTATGAAGGCTAATGTTATGTATTTGAGGAGTGGAGAAGAATGTCTTATTTGTCATCTAGTCATAGCCAATACTGTCTTAAATAGCACTTCATCTTTTATAACATGATACTTTGACCAAATGTATTCGACAACAGGAAAAACTGAACAGAACAGCCTTCAGATCATCCAAACACACCAGACCCTGACGTCAAAGAAAGCGTGGAAGCACCAAAAAGCTCAGATAGGAAGTAATGCGCTCAATGAACTCAAGCACTTCTCAACAAACACGGTAAACAGCTTTTCTTTCGAGAAGTGAATTCTATTACCTGAGCTTCAGCAACAGACCCAGCAGTTCTCAAACCTATACCAGTCAAACGTTTTTGAACAATACGATTTTCAATGTTTTCTCTTCTGCTTGCCAAGCCTGCATTTATTTGATCCAAAGTACAGCAAAAACAGTATCATTTTGAAATATTTTTACTATTTAAAATAGCTGTTTTCTATTTGAATATATTTCAAAATTTCAAAGCATCATTACTCCAGTGTCACATGATCTTCAGAAATCATTCTAATATGCTGATTTGCTGCTCAAGAAACATTTATTATTATTGACATATATGATTTCTGAAGGATCACGTGGCACTGAAGACTGGAGTAATGATGCTGAAAATACAGCTTTGAAATCACAGGAATAAATTACATTTTAAAATATATTTAAATATTAAAAGCATTTCAAAATGTTACTGTTGTTGCTGTACTTTGGATCAAATAAATGCATGCTTTGTAAGTAAAAAAAAACAACAACATTAAAAATCTTACTGTTCCAAAACTTTTGCCTGGTAGTGTATTCCACACATCTGAAGAAATACCCCCTCCTATTAAAAACTTCAAGTCATGCAAAGCAGATTTAAGTGTCCTGGTTATTGTGAGCTGCAGTCTTCCTGTCCTTAGGATCAGGGAGATCTCACAGTTTCCATTTACTGAGTGTTTCCACTGACTGCTCAGACTGGCCGTGAAGAGGGGAAAGTGATCTGCTGGAAAACGACAGGACAGCGGAAGCAGAGCCGGTCTGGAGTTCATCTGGAGTCTCAGTGACCTCAGCTTCGGTTCACAGTCAGAAAACATGAAGACTTTCATGTTTCATGCTGCCTAAACAGGCAAACCAAACAGACTGTTACAAGCAAACAATCTGAATCATCTCCCTGACTGAAGGAGAGTGATGACAAGAATGACAAGAAACATTAAAATACGGCCACAAAGCACAGGAAACAGTCAGCTACGTGACAAAAGCTTCATTCTCACACGGCTGCAAAACACAACCGCCAGACTCACAAACCCACTGCGACGTGCAAGAGTCAAACCAGCTCCATTCACAGCAAACCATACTGGTGGATGATATTACTGCACATCAGCATTTAGAAAAACTAAAGTACGAGCGGAATATGCTTTGTTGAGTGATTATATGTGGAAAGTACAGTCTAAACCTGAGAAACTAGATGTGTGCTGTTGTGTGAGCGTGAAGAAAGCGTCTTTCTGCTGAGGGTCCACGTACTCTTAAAGGAAATCTGGCATCATTTACTCAAGTCATTCTAACCCAGTATAACAGACTTTAAAATTATTCATTTATCAAAGTTACAAATGAGATCCGTTACAAACAGTTGGTTCATTTGGAGTCAGAGCCGCCAGCAGGAAAATGTTTCGAGATGCTTCAGTCCGATTTGATGAACTAGTTCACTAAAAATAATGATTCATTCATGAACTGGACATTGTACCGTTTGCCTGAGGCTCTGGATTACAGGTAATCATGCTGTAAATAACGTTCAGATCTTACACAGACTGATCGTTTTGCTTCAAAATATCATCAGGAGCCACGCACATTCATTTTCAAATATAAAACCAACATGACACACACAAAGAGTACATTGATAAAGAACTTTACATGCGTTTCAAATGGCATTTTGGAAAGATTTTCTTTATCTTGGACACTTTTATCACTGACTCGTGATTCTCTGTAAATAGGTTACATTTTTAGTCACACAAAGCTATCCTATAACTACTTTATGGCACTTTTATATATTTTGGAGTTTGACTCTTTATTTTAGGATGAACTAGCCCTTTAAAACAAGACCGCAGCAGATGACCGAACCTCTTGGGAAAACAATGCTAATGGAGGCACTCGCTTTAAATTAGCACTAAAACACTCAGAACTGATGACAGATGTAATAAAGTCTAGGACACTGAACGCATTTGCTTCTGCAGTAAAAATCTAATGCATTTATGCCATTTGTAAACATGAGCATTATTTCAAAGTTAAGTAATATATCATAACGATTCCTCAAGGAGCCGATTTACATTCACATAATAATCTAATGCAAACACTCCACGAAGCTGAGTAAGCAGAACGAAAGCACATAATTAGAACAAAACTGCTGCGTTTGTGCTGCTAACGGCTCCCAAAGACGTTCACGCAAACAGCCTTTGAGAAAACGAAGGGAACGCATACTAACACAATCACAACAGTGGAATTGGCATCTGAAGATGCTGCTTTAAATTTCAACACTGACACGAATCACATACCATAACACCCAGTGCAGAAATATTGCTTTTCAGACATATATAATGGTGTCTCAGTGGCAGAAGTGTGTGAAAACATGTGAAGTTCCACAGAAGTTCTTTTGATATCAATGTCACATTAAAAACGTCAAGTGTTAAAACTTACTGACAGAGAAAAACAGAGCATCAAACTGACTGCCAGTGCATCGCAATGAAGACAACTATTCACAGCTCAACAAGAAACTTTTGTCTTCAATGGCTCATTACCTGAAGCTCCACGATCTGTCTGTTAATTAGAGAGCTGAAGACTTAAAGGATTTCAGACGCACAGAGCCGAGAAGCAAAGCCTTCAACACTGTCATGCTAAAGGATCCCGGAGAGGTCAATTCAGTTCATGGTAATTGCTTGGCAGTCCTTGAAAAGATGACTGGTCACACACCTTTACATGTGCTGATGCATACAGACCGACTGAACTCACACATTACCATGAGAATCAGCTGACGCTTATGCAATAATGCACAAATAACTAGCATTTTCTTTATTATTGGCTGTACACATGAGCAGCTAGTGTCATTTCTGAAATCTACCCATACTTCAGTGAGTTTTGATTAAATGTTGAAGTCAGGAACATGTTTATCTTCAGAGATATATCACATCCAAGATTCATAAAGCACACTGAAAACCTGGAATTTTAAGAATAAATATCCTATTCAAGTATCTGCATTATTAACAGCCCCCTAATCAATAAACAAATGAATGAGTCGTGCTCTGGATCTTCTCAGATCCTGCTCATGAAGCTCTGCTGCTGCTGAAACATCCCACATTCATGTCTCACTTCAACTTTCACTCAAACTGTTCTGCTGAGTAATTGATAATGAATAACTATACATTAAATTAGAAAAAAACAACATCACAGAAGTATTTGAAGTAGTGGTCTCAGACTTCGCTTAGAAAGCTATCTAGAAGTTTATTTCTAGAGGCCTCCATGAACACACGGGCTCATCTTCACCCTGCAAAGCTGATTATCAGTCGAGCAGCTGCCATCTCTCTGCAGAAATCAGCCTGCCACACATCAGACAAACACAACCAACGCTACACAGAACCAACCATATATACAATATATAGCACAAACAATAGATAAAACAACAGACAGAATCAATGACAGACAGAACAAACGACAGACAGCTAGGACTACAGAATGACAGACAGAACGAACAAACAACAGAAAAAACGAACGACAGATAGAATGAACAAACAACAGACAGAACCAAAGACAGGGCACGAACACCAGTGAACGAACCACAGACAGAATAAACAACAAACAGAACGAATGACAGACAGACAGCTAGGACAACAGAACGACAGAAAATATTAAAACGACTGACAGACAGGCAGATAGAATGACAGACGGATAGAATGAACGACAGAGAATGAACCACAGACAGAATAAACAACAGGACGAAGGAATGACAGACAGCTTGGACAATAGAATGAGAGACAGAACAACAACTGAGAGTGAGTGAATGACAGACAGAACAAAAGACAGACAGAATGAACAAATGACAAACAGAATGAACAACAGACACACAGAAGGAATGACAGACAGAACGAATGACAAAGAATGAATGACAGAATAAACAACAGACAGAATGAACAACAAACAGACAGACAGAACGAAAGACAGACACACAGAATGAGTAACAGACAGATAGAATGAATGAACGACAGACAGAACAGAACAACAGATGGAGATAGACTGAACAACAGACAGAAGGAATGAACAACAGACACACAGAGGGAATGACAGAAAGAACGAATGACAGAAAGCCACACAGAATGAAAGATACACCAAATGAACGACAAACACAGAATGAGTGTCAGATAGAGAATGAATGAACGACAGACAGAAGGACAGACAGAACAAACAACAGACAGAACACAGACAAACAGACAAAACAAACTCTAGATAGATCAGACAGACAGACAGACATATAGATAGATAGATTGATAGATAGATAGATAGATAGATAGATAGATAGATAGATAGATAGATAGATAGATAGCATGTTTTAAAGGCATCTGCTGGCTCAGATGCTCGCACCGGACAAAAGGCCGCTGAGGCTCATCACATGTGCTTTAGAGAGCACTTCTGCAGCAGCAGCGCAACACGCCTGATTCTGGCTCCTGATAGGCTCCTCCAGCCCGAGTGCAACATGTAGCACAGGAAGGAAACTCCACTTCCAGCAGCAGGCCAGAGAGGAACGGCCTACAGCAGCATCCACATCAGCAAACACAAAGCGCCGCACGTACCTGCAGCTTCTGCGCCGCCGTGAACCGGAGATCATGCACGAACGGGTTCCTGAACGGAGGAGGCAGCTCGCGCTTCTCCTCTCCATCCGCACGCGTGCTCTTGATCAGCCTCATCCTCGACAAACCCCGATCAATTAAAGTCACCGAAGCGCCGCTGTATCCGTGTCTGCGTGCGTCAGGCCCGCGGATTCCGCTCCAGCGCGTTATTATCTAGCAGTCGCGGAGCTCGAGGAGGGCTGAGGGATTAGGAGGATCATGTATTTGACGATCGCTCCTCTCTTTCGGTGTGCGCAGCAGCAGCAGTCGCTCAGTCCCGCTGGATGTCATGGAGGGGCAGAATCCTGCCTGCAGTGCGCATGCGGGGGGGCCGCTCCTCCTCCGCTCAAGCAATAAAGATGCTCCGCTATGCTGTGATGCGCATGCGCGGACGCTCAATCCGCTCCGATGAAGGGATACAGCTAAAACTACTGGGCATGCGCATATCAGTATAGTGTTATTTTTGTCATACTGTACAGCAATATTTACTGTTTTTGCATTCTTGTAAGGGGTTGGGGTAGGTGTAGACGTTAATAAAACACAATCCAATAGGTAGAAAATAGAGTTTCCGGTTTTAGCTGTCTCACTTCGATGGGCGGCAAACATTCACAGCTGACGATTAGCTAGAACACAAATAATTGTTATACTCCTCAAGGGGGCACGCTGCTGCTCAGAAAGCCCCATACTTACCACATAGCAACAACACATATTTGTGACCCTGGATCACAAAACCATAAGGGTCGATTTTTTTTTTTAAATTGAGATTTATTCTTCTGAAAGCTGAATAAATAATCTTTCCATTGATGTATGGTTTGTTAGGATAGGACAATAATTGGCTGAGATACAACTATTTGGAAATCTGGAATCTGAGGGAGCAAAAGATAAATAAATAAAATAATAATAATAATCTTAGCAATGCATATTACTTATCAAAAATTAAGTTTTGATATTTATGGTTGGAAATTCACTAAATATCTTCATGGAACATGATCTTTACTTAACATTCTAATGATTTTTGGTATAAAAGAAAAATGGATAATTTTGACCCATACAATGTATTTTTGTCTATTGCTACAAATATACCTGTGCTACTGAAGACTGCTTTTGTGCTCCAGGGATACATATTACATTTAAAAATAAGTCTTTATTTTATAGAAACTGGTACAATAATAGGATAATCTTGGTAAGGAATAATTATCCCTATAGATCCCTATAACTGCTAAAGTGTTTGCAGTAGAATTTGATGCCATTCCTAGTGGCCTTATTCAACTTTTATCTGGCAATATATCTTTGGAGTCTATCCCCTTGTATGCTAATCAGTTAAGTATAAATGGTGTGAAAATTATAGATAAGTTTAATAACTTTTATATAAAATATATATATATATATATATGTAGAACCACATTATTGCCTAAATGCAAACCTTTGAATTCGTTATATGCTCAGATTGAATGTAAAGAGGTCTGGAATTTACCCAGTAACCAATAAAGTTAAAGAAGTTACGTATAAAGTTATTCATTTGATTTATCCAGTGACAAGTAGTTGCAATTTTTTTGTAGAGACATGGAGACTACATGCATCTTTTATAATTTAGAGGAAGAATCCATAAAACACTTATTTTATGATTGTGTATTTACCAAAATGTTTTGAATTTGATATTGAATATCTAATATTTAAATGTATAAAGTCAAAGATTCAATTCTCTGGTAAAGATGTATTTTTGTTGTATAAAAATAAGAGTTTGGAGCAAAATTTGGTGATTAATGTATGGGAAATACCATATACACAAACAAAAATGGTCTAATAATAAACCTAACATTGCATTGTTTAAACTGAACTTAAGCATTGAAGCCTTAAAAGAGCTTAGAAATAAAAAAGCAAAAAGGATATAGAATTGTTAAATCCTTTTATTTTGTAAATTTCTTGTAAGTTATCCCCTGTAGTTTTTTTTTTTTTTTTTTACTCTCCTTTTTTCTGTTTGTTCCTTCGATGCTATTATGAATGTAATTGATAATAGTTGAAAACAGTGTGATCCTCTATTTACGTAGAGGATCACATGTCTGTGTGTAACTTACCACATAGCAGGAGTTTTTTATTTATTTATTTTTTCTCTCCCTCTCTCTTATTGAAGACATTTTGCACTAAAAAGTTTAAATAGTTTAAATCTATTCCTTCCAAGGATTAGTACCTGACATACATTTTAGGCAATGTCCCTAAAATTGTTTTTTAAATTAGCAAGATTCATTATCTTGTCATCACAAACAGCTGAGAGAAAAAGAGAAAAGTAACGTATCACGTGACAGCTCCTGCTATGTTATGCTCCAGCAGTAATTTCTAAATAATTGTGAATTTAAAAACTACACAGAGATGAATAAAATAGGAACACTTGTGATATGGACCCATACCAACTAGTGAACACCAAGCCCTGTCTATTTATTGAACACACTTCTTCAGTTCTAATACAGTTTGCTGGTGTGTCATTGACTGCTTGTTGTGCTTCTATAGATCTGAAAAGTAAATGCTTATACTGTAGTTCAGCAAACAGCCTCTAGGGGCGCAACATGCCAGAGTCTGATAAACTGTTGAGCTGTTTTAAGATTATATGAATTATTATGTGTAAATATGAATTGAAGTTGATTTGGAAACGTTTTACAATGTCTTCCTTTGCTACTTTTTAAAATCACTTTCATATATAGATTTCATTGGTTTACCCTAATCTCAGATCCACTCTTCCAATCTTGAACTATGAAAATCCATTAGAGAGAAAAATAAAAATTAGGCTATTACGTGTTAAAGCTATGATAATCTGAACAAAGCATGAAATAAAGCATTTCAGTATTTATTGTTTTTCTATCAGTTATTCAAAGGATGCAGCTGGCCCACAGTTATGGTATAATTTCCACCACACTGAACAATTTTGCACCTAATAAAGCTTTATTTATCAAGAAGACAGCAGGGACAGTGAAGAGCATGTTTGAAATATGAGATGTGAAGAAAACAAAACGACTATAAAATCAATGTAAATTTCACTTGTTAGTGGGACATTGTTTGCTGTGTGTTATTTCAATAATGTTGTAAATTGGTGCACATTTTTAATTATTTCACATCACAGAATACTATGAAACACAATAAATAATTTAAAATGTATTTTATGTTTTTCATTTCCACCACAACAGCTGCAAGCAGCAATTATAGTGCTCCTCGCAGAAATGGCAAATCGTGCCTACTTGATTAAAACTTTGAAACAAACTTGAAACAATCAAAAGCAGCTTGAGATGAACTCTGAGAATGTGTGTAGAAAACCATTTTTAAAAATCAAAATAAAATTGCAAAGGAATGTTCTTATTGTCATTTACAAACAAGCTGTAATTTTATCAAATTATGCAAAATGTGTAAAAAAAAAAGTGATTTTGATAATGATTTTATGTTTCAGTATTAAATACTTTACAAATTCTGTTGGCCAAAAACAATGTTTGTGTAATATTGAAACAAATTAATGCATACATTTTAACGTCAGTGTGATTACCTTTATTGGCGTTTTTGATTGCTTTACTCCTGTTTCTGTGTACAAACAAATATTTGCAAAAAGTTTTTATACTCCCCAGTGCATCCATCTCTTTGAACGATTAGAGAGTTTGTTTTTTTCCTTTCAGATTGTCAAATTCATCTGCCTATCAAATTGTTCTCTTTGTTCCTGTGGGTGTGGTCTTCCAGCCAGCGCGCTACACGAGTTACGCAACCATGCTGCACTGAACTACCGTTTTTGGCAAATTTATTAAAGAGGGCTCATCTTCAAATTAACACTGGCAAGTGCTTTCCCACTTGTTCCCACATTTATGGATTGCTTTCTATAGGTTTACTAAAGTTAAACAAGTCTAGTTTGCTTCAATTCACACAAATATTTGATATTTGATATGATATGTGCGTGCTATTCGTAGGATAATCATTGTGAGACCCGCAAACATGTAAACACCCACATCACCTCCGTAAACAAAGCAGCAAGATTCATCAAGTCTGATGAGTAAGTCATTACTTATATTAGTGTGACATAAACTTGTACGCATTTTACTAGTTGGACTTTTCCAAAACTGTAGTGCCAGACTAAAATATGAGCGATGAAGTGCAACATTTTGAAATATGGCAACCTTTCATTGCATCTAAATGTTGTAGTTTGCATCCATTTTAGCTTGCGCTCTCCGGTGATTTATTAAAGGGCATGCTCATTAACGCACGTGCAAAACTTGATTTTTTTTTCTTAACACTGCATTTGTAACTTAAGTAACGTGATTTTATTGACATTAGTAACTGTAATAAAATTGAATACATTTTAAATGTATTGCATTACATTACTGCATTATCAGGAAAGTAATTAGAATACAGTAACTCTGTTGGTGGCACAGTTAAGATCAGACCAATTTGAATATAAGCAGTGATGCACTGACACTGATCTTGCAGTTCAGTAATCAGATGCTGACCCAGTGGACGCTCTCATGGATTCAGTGACTTCATTCAGTGAAAGATTCGTCAAAGTAGGAACTGAGTTAGTGAGTCATTCTCACACTTTGCGCTGGTGTAAGAGCCTGCGATGTTTTAATGTCCATTGGGTGTCCTATTCACAATGAAACAGCATTTCTTCCTGCCTCTCTGTTCTGTATGCTGATCATGCCAAACATGTTGCCAGGGTTAATGTTTTTCAGTGTTTCTTCCTCATTGCATCTTCATATTTTAAGGTTCACAAGTGTTACAGCACTTGTGCAGTTAGAACATCATGAAGTTTTTTTTTTTTGGATACTTGCATGTTAATAATGATAATGTTTGTGTCTAGAAACCTGTTGTTGATTCAGGACAGTGTGCTTTGCTGTCTGCATTCACACTGTAATACATGAAATGTAAGACTGTGGGCAGGGATTCAAGGGAATGTTCTTGCTTTGTATTTTACACCGAGAACTCTCTCTCTGTTGATTTGGGGATTTTTTCTTCCTCTTATGCTCCCATTAAATGAGGGGTTCCGCAAAGATCTATATTAGGCCTGGTTTTATTTCCCATTTATATGCTTCCTCTGGCCGATATTTGTCAGAAACCCAATATATCATATCACCTTTGTGCTGATGGTCCTCAGCTTTATCTCCCTATAAAGTATAATTTGGCTTTACATTCACTCTTTGGTTGCTTTAACGGCATTAAGAAGTGGATGGCAGCCAGTTTTCTCCACCTGAATGAATTAAAGACTAAAATGATACAGTTTGGGTTCAACTAAACATATAATGAATCAGCCAGGCCTCTTTAAGTCTGGTGTACACAATGGAGCAAGGAGTCTTGATTTTGTTTTTGATGATGAGTTAAAGTCTGAAAAGTATTATAAACCTTTTTCTGTCCTTCTGCCTTTATTACATCTCGACTGGACTACTGTAATATGGTGTCTCTCATGCCTCATTGTCCAAACTGCTGCTGCAGCTGCTGGGCTTTTGACTGAGACTATAGGAAATATGCATATTTCACCTGTGTTAGTGTCCCTCCATTGGCTTAGAATTCAGTATTTAATTTTGCTATCATTCCTTATAACATTTTTAAATGCTATACTGCTGTAAATAAGAGGGAAACAAACCCAGAGTAACTGTATATATAAATATGTGTTGGAGTCTACAGGATGACAGCACGGGCCATCCGACCTGAGAGAACAGCAAACAATGATGAGTCAGGGCTTTTGAATTAGTAATAAACTTTGCTCCATAAACAGAATCTGACGCCTGCAAACAACGCTTAGGCGCCTGCATACAGATAATATCACAGTAATACAACACTGACAGGAAAGTAGCAGCTACCAATTTCATTCTGGCTTCAAAACAAAGACATGCCTTGACTCTAAAGAAAAAGCCCCAAAAGAGAGGGAATCATCAGTTAAAAATCCTAAATATGTATAAACAGAAACTATATAAATCTTGACTGATCTTGAAAGCTTTACTTTCACTGTTCCTCAGCGGAGGAATGATCTTCACCTCATCTTCTGAGGAGCCTTTATTTCTTCATCTCTCAATCAGCATTATATGTTTGGATCATTTCAATCTCATCTTACTAAGACATATTATTGCAGATATAGAGCGACTGACATGATTTACATTACAAGCAGCAGAATTTCATCATAGAAATATCAGCATCTGTAGCAAATTCATAATTTTGCTCAGTTTGGGCCTCTGAATAAACTTGTTTTTTTTTTTTTTTCCCCCCCCTCCATATTCCCACTATATCAGACTATATGAGTCATAAAATATGATACTCAAAAAAACAAACAAAACATAAACAAACAAACAAACAAACAAAAAAACATATGCAAAATTGTAAAAATATGTTATATATATGTTTTGCCTAAAGGTTCAATAAAATGTATCAACAATAGCATCCCATATAAAATTACCTTTAAAAGAGATTGTAATAACACAGTTGCTGATGGTCGTTTCTGCAGAGGCAGGTCATTCACAGGATCAGCTGATCACACCAGACTTGTTTTTGCTCTGTTCAGTGGGAAGGGCAGCTGATGGTGTTTGTACAGGCTTCAGCGCCCTCTTGTGGCTGATCACTGGCATTGACAATAATACAGTTCAATAATATCTGCCACAAGAGGGCGCCAAAGACTCTTGTGCTGGCAGAGTGAATTGTTGTCCTTTAGATAGACTGATGCTGTATGTCTGATATATTGTGTTTTTACTCTGTGAGAAAGCCAGTATGTATGAAGAAGAAATGTGTGCACACAAGCCTCCAGTTAGAGACTGTTCTCCAGAACCTACATACATTTCAATAATCATTTGCTTTTAAACTCTGTTTGTGATCATGAACTAAAAAATAAATGATGCCATGAACTGTTTAACAGTTGTAAGAGTACATGTAAAGACTAAATTTATCTAAATAGAGACAGAAGAATCCTAATATGTGACCCTGGACACAATTTTTCTTTTTTGTCAATTTTTCAAAATTGAGATTTATACACCATTTATACCTAGTACTTTCCATTGATGTATGGTTTGTTAGGATCGGACAATATTTGTCTGAGATACAACTATTTGAAAATCTGGAATCTGAGGGTGCAAAAAAATCAAAATATTGAGAAAATCTCCTTTAAAGTTGTTCAAATGAAGTTCTTAGCAATGCATATTACTAATCAAAAATGAAGTTTTGATATATTTACAGTAGGAAATTTACAAAATATCTTCATGGAACATGATCTTTACTTAATATCCTAATGATTTTTGCATAAAAAAAAGAAAGAAAAAAGAAAAATCAATAATTTTGTCCCATACAATGTAGTTTTGGCTATTGCTACAAATATACCCCAGCGACTTACGACTTAAGGTTTTGTGCTCCAGGGTCACATATGGAAGATTTAAGGAAGCTATAAGAATATTTTATCGATCTAAAATATTCAAATTTTTATTTATTTATTTATTTTTACAGCACTTGATTCATGTGCAGGTGGATGATTGGTTGGCTTATCAAACAGCCATAAACTGTGATTTTACAAAATTTGTACATTTGTATATCTAAACTTATTATTTCTTAAAATGATTTTGTTTGTTTTATTTGCATCTTTTACTTGACGTACTAAAATAACTAAAACTGAAATAAAAGTTAATAGAGAGTATATAAGTAATTTTAAAAACTCATGAAAATGACAAAACAACAAAATTATTAACAGTTTAAAATTAAAATAAAACACAATATTAATAAAAAATAATATCTCAAGGATACTAAAAATAATACTGGTGGTCATCACATTTCTGCATCATATTTCTATTATATTTTCTTATATGTCCCACAAAAGAGAGAAAATCTGTAACAGCATGAGTAAATGAAGACAGAATCATCTGACCATGAGCCACAACATCATCTGAATCACAATCCTGTGAATCCTCAGCTTCATTCATTAACACTGATGTGTTGGATGTACTGAGGTCTCTTCTAAAATAATAATTTTCCTTTTACAGCTGAAAAGCATATGTGAAAATGCAGAAGAACTGAATTTGTGTCCACATTGTAATTACATATTTATTTCTTGTTTAACATTTACTGTGGTGCATGATCAGACACAGATATAACTGGCCATCATATTGTGATGATTTCAGAGGCTCTGTGGAGGAATAATCGATGCGATGAGTCTCAGGCTGCGGTGGCGGTTGTGTGTGCCGCAGTGACTGCAGTGGCGTCCGTCTCTCTCTGAGCCAGGGAAATATCACCGCAGAACATTTCTTGACTCTTGTAAATGAGAAGCGGATCGGACAGCCTTGCTAAAGCCGTGTTCTCGGCTGCTGAAGTGGAAAACACGGCTCTATATTGAGTTCTAATATCACAGAGCGGCCGTGTTTGTAATTGCGGTGTCAGCGGCAGTCACCTGTCGCTCCTGCCCTCGGGTCGGGACTTCTGCATTCGGTAAGCATCCGAGAGGCTCTCCTGACGCCGCAGGAATTAAAACGGAAGAAATGCAATTTAAAGACATGAAGTAAACAATCACCTAACACTTGTTTGGAGCGCGGACACAATTTCCCGGGCCTTGTCCAATTCCGCGGTAGCCCGGGGCGCGTGTGTTTCTCTACACGTGGTTCTACACCACTGATTAGAATGGTAATGCAGGAGCAGAATCAATCCCGATGACATTTCACACAATCAAACATTGTGTTTCATACACTGCAGCACTTCTGTTCCCTCTCACAAACAAACTCCAGAAGTCTCTCTTTGCAAATGCAGCACAATTACCAGAGACTGGAGACAATGCAAACCATGCCGTGTTCGCCGTGCTTGTCCCACAAATTCAAATTAAAGTCTAAATTTAGGTGTGTTTTACTATATGTGGTTTATTAAACAGGTAATAAAAGCATAAGTGTGCTCAGGTTTCATAAAGAAAGGCCATATGAGTTTTAAGCATTAAGCAATTCATTGACAAATAAGCTTGTGGCTAGGAGGGAGTTTGTGCATTTTAAAGTAAGTTCTCATAACTATCTTGGTATGGTCACTTTGACTGTTTCATTCATTGTGTCCTGAGACTCCTCTATCTGTTCTGGTACACCAGGGATAGGCAATTTCGGTCCTGGAGGGCCAGTGTCCTGCAGAGTTTAGCTCCAACCCTAATCAAACACACCTGAAGAAGCTAATCAATGTCTTCAAGATCACTAGAAGGTTACAGGCAGGTGTGTTTGATTAGGGTTGGAGCTAAACGCTGCAGGACACTGGCCCTCCAGGACCGAAATTGCCTATCCCTGTTGTACACTGAAGCTCTGATGTGAACATGTCTGACTATATGAGTCTCCGTTAACATGATCATGTTCCAGCTGTGGAAAACAGCAGCAAGCACAAAAGACTCATGCAGGAAGCGGTGACGCTTTGTTTTACAGTGTCCTTGTTTCATGTGTTTACTATAGTAATAACGGTAAACCGGCTTCGTCTAGCTCAAACAGCAGATCACGGCACGATCAGTGTCAAGGTCGTGGGTTCAGTTCCCAGGGAAAACAACAACTGATCACATGTGTTTTCTGAATGCAATGTAAGTCACTTTGGATAAAAGCATCTGCCAAATCCATACAAGCAACTAACCCTAAAGCAAACCCTAACCCTACATGCTGTATAATGTGCAATTATATTAGGGCTGGGTTGAAAATATCAATTTCTTGATTCTCATTTTGATGAATCAATGTCAATTTCTAAATCCCAAGAATTAATCAGGTGATGTGTGAACAAAACTTAATCAAACATTATTTGTAGCTCCTGCCCTCCAATAATCACAATAATCTTTGTTAATTTTGTTACTTTAATATTTATTTTGAAGAAAACATAATTATATTTCATAATTAACATGATTATTTCATTAAAAAGTTGATACATTTTTATTGTATAGCATTTATCGTATAACCTATAATATAAATAATTATTTATTTATTTATAAACTGCCTTATGTGCAGTTTAAATGTTTATGAATCACAGTAACAGTAATGCACCAACTGACAGGGTTTACTATATAGTTTACAGCATTAGTTGAGAGAGATTTATTATTTTTTTCTTGAACAAAAAATTACATGTACTGGACCTGATTGCCTATATATCAACTGAATCGAATCAAACTGATTTAAGATCAAAATTTAATTGTATTGCAAGCTTGTGAATTGAAATCAAATCAAATTGTGAAATTTGCCTTGGTGCCAGCCCGAAATTAGTGTCATCTTAAAATAAAGTGCAACCCAAGAATCTGCCAACACAACAGCAGATCTCAGCATCTTACATTTTTCTACACATCTTAAAATTTATTCTGCATTTACCAAAAACATGTACTTTAGGAGCAATTGCAATCGCACTCAAAAACTGCACACTCTATGTGTTCTTATGATCATTATACAAACAAAATATAGCCCTTATGTGTAGATATCTGGGCGTATTTATGCAAATGACTAACCTCAGGCTCATGGTTGCTCATTAAGAGTACTGCATATTAAAACGAGGTTAGAAACTCACAGTGCCACTGACAGCAGCACATCACACTGCAGAAAGTGCAGAGCATTTTAACATGCATGTAAAAACACCAGGCATCACACTGGTTCCAAACTGCATGAGAGTACAGTGCTACTTTTAGTACATTATTTGTATATTAGAGTATTGGTTTATAAAGCCACTGATCCAATAACGCTCCTCCATGATGAACATGAATGCTGAAATAAGCAGAGAAACAGAAGCTGTGTCTGTCAGAGCTGTGTTTGTGCTTCAGCTGCATTATAGTGAAGCCTCAGGCCACAGCGGAGCTCTGCTGACAGACGGACTGATGCCCGCAGCCGCCTGTCAATCAAACACGGCCCTGTTCCCAACATATCCAAACACTAATATCAACGTGCATTAGCTGCAAGAAATGCAGCCTCCAGGGCGCGTGTTGAATGGCACGTGTTCTCTGCTTTTCTGCAGTACTTTCACACAGAACGTGTGTTAACAAATAACATTCTCTTAACAAATAAAGTTGAGCTGTAAAAAGTACAAAACAAACTCAAAATCTAATTGAATGTAGAGATGAAGTGTGTCACTTTCTGATGTTAAAATTACACACACACACACACACACACATAGTGTGTAGTGTGTGTTTAATGTTAAATGTGATGTTACAATATTAATATTAAATATTAAAAAATAATATTAAATATAAAAAATTAATAAAATATTTAAAAAAATAATTCATTTATTTATTTCTTAAATAAATCAAGGGTCAATGCTAAGAATTGATTGATTGATTGATTGATTGATTGATTGATTGATTGATTCATTCATTCATCAATCAGGCCTTAACGCTAAGTTATTTATTTATTTATTTGTATCAGGGCTCAATTGTTTATTTTCATTGCTTTTCACCCATGTAATCTTAAAATTGTAATAATTCTAGTTTCTAATAATTAAGATTTAGATAATATAACAGGGCTCAATGCTAAGGGTTGATTGATTGATTGATTGATTGATTGATTGATTGATATATTCATTCATTCATTTAAATAAATAAGGGCTCAATGCAAAGTTTTATTCATTTATTTATTTCAGGGCTCAATTGTTTATTTTTATTGTTTTTGACCCATGCAATCTCAAAATATAATAATTCTAGATTCTAATAATTTAAATTATAACGTTAGAAATTTCATGATTTTCAATTTTGATCTCACAGCAATAACTAAAAGTAACGTTCAAATGTTAATAAAGAAAAGCAAACAGTCAGTAATAAAATAAGAACACATAAACTAATTACAAGCATTAAGACAAATAAATGGAACAGAATAGAATAAAATAGAAGAGAATAGAAATTGAAAAGTCTGTCAACTGCCATTCATGCCGGCCCTGAAATGAACACATTTTTCACAGCTATAATTCTGTTTATTTTATTTTTCATAAATTTAGAAGGTTAATATTTGCTGTTCAATGCATTACAATAATTAATGGAATAAACACAGTTTTTTCTCCAATGCTAATGTTTGCAGTGATCGGCAGAGGGCGATTTCCTCATGAGTTCCTCGTGTCTTCAGCTGCGGTGAGGATGAGGCTGTTTAAGCGTCGATCTGCAGGCTCTCGTCACTGTCAGCTGCTCGCCGTTTCTAAACACTTTGAAAGCGGCCTGTGCCGCTGCGAGGAAACCGAAGCCTTGATGTTACAGAGGCCAGGCTGTTGTTGGACAAGAGAGATCTTTGTGGAGAACACAAGTGTTTGGCTGTGCGGTGACATTCCCGTCTATCAGCGAAACACCTGCGCGGCCTGCTGTTAAACGGCTCAGGAATGACAGATGAAAGGCCGGCGGGTCGCTCCGCAGGCTCACAGGTGTCATGGAGAAACATCTCGTCTCTGTCTCTCAGGTTCATGCTGCAGCTTCTGTCATGTGCTTGTCGGGGTTTTTCTTCTGATGCTGTGAAACTGGAGACACTGCAGAAGCTTGAGTGAGATAACACATCCTTCTTTGTGTTCAGAACAAAGAAATATGAAATTATAGTGCGATCATTACTAATATTGCTCATGCTTGAGGGCACTGATGTGCTGAAGCCGCTAAGTATTGAAGTTCAGCGTTTGTGCTGCAGATGTGAATGATTCGTCAGTGATGTTGAGGAAACTCGGACTTCTGACCTCAGTTTTCACCTGGAGACCGAAAAACAGGCAAAGCAATCTGACATTTCAAGAAGAGGTTTTAGTGAGGGTTATTTTAGTCATATTGATATACAATATTAGTTTTTGTTATTATTTTGAAATACATTTTTCAAATAAATAAATTGTTGTTTTCATAATAATTGTTTTTGATATCCTAGTCAGTGTTATTTTAGCATAACTAATATACTGTGATTTTGTTAATATTTTGAATAAGACGCTCTTTTTCGGTATTCATTTTAATTTTAGTTAAAGTTTTAGTCATTTTGTTATGTGTCTTTTCATTTGTATTTATTTGTTTTAAAATGGTCTATTTAGCTGTTATTAATTCTTATTTATTTGTTTTAATTTATTCAGTTTTAATTATTTTTGTACATCAAGTTAAACTAAACAATAATGTTGACTTGGCTACTACTTAAAATGAAAGATTAAGGTTTTTTATTTTAAATTTTATTTCAAGTAATAATAATAATAATAATAATATAATTATAGATTTTTTTAAAGTTAATCTTAATAACCCAAGTCTTATTTAGAAACTTGTGCTTGGGCTCTTTTGCCTTGGATCATTAAGCATTCATCTAGAACACAAAACATCCCTATGGAAACATGAAGCTAAGTTCTTGAATTTGAATTAAGGTAGCAAATGGGATTCAACTCATTAAAAAAAAAAAAAAAAAAAAAAAAAGTAATTTAAGTGTACTTTTTAACAGAGTTCTCAATGAATGTTCAGGAGGGGCTCGTTCATCTATTCCTGTGTTATGACCCAACTCAACATAGTCACAACATAAAGAACACACTTAACAAAAATAATTTCAACAAAGAAAATAAGTCCATCAGTCAAACTCTATAGACCAGTGGAAATGGTGTTTGTAAAGCTGTGGAGATGTGCGAAGCAGCAGTCTGGGACATCAGTACACAAACAGAGACAGCTTAATGCAAAGACTTGTACAAGTGAAATTTCTGTCTTACTATGGTAAAATACATTCATCTGTCCCACAGCTTCAGGAACATTTGCTCAGCCAATGTTGTGAGTTTTGTGCAGGAATATCTTTTTATTATGACCAATGGTGGAAGGTTTGGGGAACCTGTTTGAAAACAGTCATGAGCTCATTTCAAATCATGACACTGATTTCTGCAGTGTGTGATTTCTTCTGAATCTGAAATTATGTCTTTTTTCAACTAAGATTGAGTAGTAGGTTCACTGCATTACGTCTTCATCCTGATGTGATCTCTGCTGTTGTTTGCATGTGTGTCTATAGTGAGTTGTCAGACTGCACTGCCGTTTTTCACTCTCCTCTTCTGCGTTCAGTTTCATCTCAAACAGATTTTTTCACACACTTCACCTTCCATTGCACTGACATCCAGAGTGCTTTTGTGTTCTTCATCTCTCTGTATTCATGTCACAGGAATCGCTGTGTGTTGATTAAGAGGAGCTGAGACAGACGGAGCAGATCTGTGACTGACTGCATTAGTCTTACAAATTAGTCATCTATTTTTTTTTCCCCCTTTTTGGCTTTTCAGAACTTATCCTTATGTTTTATTACTTAAAAACGTAAATTGGTCTCAAAATTTAATCCAAAAAGTAAGACTGATTACCCCTGATTACCAACTGTCAGTTGGTCAGACTAGAACTTAAAGGAATAATTGCATGTTTTTAAAAGCTGCGTGTTTGTAAGAAACAGTTCCATCATTAAGACATTTTTAATTTAGAAACAGTTGCTTCTGGCTAAAATCTGAATCCATAATCCATAATAACGCTTCCTCCAGTGGAAAAGTCCATCTCCTGTTGTCTCTCACATATTTGTTTAGAGCTGTTTTGTCTTGTAAACGCTGCTTGATCTGTGCAGATTTCTCTCCTGATTCAGACCAGAACACCTTTTCACTGGAGGAAGCGTTATTATGGATTATGGACTCAGATTTGAGTTAAAAACATCTTAATTTTGGATTTGTTTCAGCTTTTGTCTTCTCCAGATGTTAACTGATGGACTGGAGTGGTGTGGATTATTGTGATGTTTTTATCAGCTGTTTGGACTCTCATTCTGACGGCACCCATTCACTGCAGAGGATCCATTGCTAATCAGTCCAAATCTGATGAAGAAACAAACTCATCCTAATCTTGGATGGCTTGTTCTTTTGACACAGTGACTGTGTTTATGTAACTGTCCTCTGATTTGAGTGCATTGACTCATGGGCGCAGAATGTATCGACGGGCCCAAGTGTTAGCTGACAGTGAGCACAGACGTCCAGCTCCGTCTGAAGCCGATAAGAGTCCGGGGCGATTGACCCGAGCATCATTTGTTATTTTAAGGTTATCTGGAGTTTTAGTCCTTGACCAAGCTCTTGAGCGTGTCCTCCGGTGTTTCTGACAAACGCTTGATCTGAAATGGTCCGAATAGCACTTGTTTGCTTGTTTTCTTATCTGCAGTTGCTGACTTCATAGCGTTTAATTAGCTTTCAGAAACGGCCCTCGAAATAAAACAATTATTTTTGGACGCCGCTATCGTCCTAGCGCGGCATTGGGCTAATTGTTTCTGCAGGGCGATTTGATCTGAACGTCACGCGCCGATTTACCAGAGCTCAAATGCGCAACTACAAGCGCAATTAACAACACCGCGATCAGTCAGCACAGGCAGCTTTGCCATAATTAAACCCCGGCATCAAAGGCGAGCAGACGGACCGATGTCAAACACGACAGAAGAAAGTCGGAACAACCGCAAATGCTTGCTCGACAAGCCGGATCAAAAAGACGGAGGAAGCAGAGTCTTTGATTGGCCGAGTGGCTCTCGCCGCCCTATTTGTTCCTTCTTCTGTTTCCAGGAAGCGTAGGAAGGTGCCCTTTCGCATCAGTTTGTCCGTCATCGCGGCGACAAATGCGGAGCAGCAGAGTACGATCTCACACAAAGAATGCCTGCGAGAGGCAGATGCTGTTTGGTCTAATGCGGAAAGCATCTGTGGTGATGAGTGCCGTATCAAAGTGATGAAATTCCTCTTGCGTTTCCCCCGGCGGGCTCAAGTGTCTCAAACAGAGCCCGCTTTTATATGGCTCTCCAGGGCCGGCGTGCACTTTTGTTTTTTCTCTCTCGGCCACTCAGAGCAGTGTGTTTGGGTAAAGATCAGTGACCCGGGAGCGCTTTCAAATGCTGGCCGAACCCCAAACACACTTGTAATTGGTAAGACAATGAGAGCGGAATGATAAACACACAAGGGTCATTCATATATCAGCGTTTTACGGCTGAAGTAGAACAGCATGTGGCTAAAATCAGCCATTTTGAGATGTATCTTGTGCAGTAACTAGTTACTAGTTACAGTAATAATATTACTTTTTGCAGTAACTAGTAGTGTAAATTATTGCTAATAAGATTTCAGTGATACTACTAGTTACTATCCATAAAACTGCTCATTATTTGAGATGCTTCAGCCTCTACTGATCTGAAGTCCAACAGTCCAATAGTTTCTAGGTTTATTTTCATAATTTTCACATTCGCACAGGCACATGAAGTCACCAGTACAGCATGCAGGCTTGGAATATGAAAAAGCTTACATTCAGTGAATGGAAATATTGCATTAGATTGATTTTGTCAGGAGAAAAGATGATCTGAACACTGATGTGTAAGCTGTGGCATTACTTTACTCTGGCATTACATCCCTCTGATCCTGATAGAAACTGTATACAATCTTTTTAGAGAACGAAACATTTTCTGATTAACTTATATGATTTCTTTTGATAAAATACATCATGGAATAGAATCGTATATGGGTAACAGAGAAAAGAGAGCTACAATTAGCTTTAAGCTACACATGATAATTAAAACAACACTTTTACGTAAACATTACAGTCAATCACCACTGAGTGTTTGTAATAACTTCTGACTTCGATCCAGTGTGGATTTTGGTCTAGTAGTGTAACTAATTACAGTCTCTAGAAAGTAATAGGTAAAGTAATAATATTACTTTTGAAAGGAGTAACTAGTTATGAGTAATATATTGCATTTTTTGATTAACTAGCCCAACACTGATGTTGTGTGTTTCTGAAGCTGTTAGCAGCTAAAGACCCGTCAGGGACTTTAAGAACAGGTTTAGTCTGTCTTTGGACTGTAGCATGCCATTAGCTCTGCATCTGAATGTGTTTTATCAGCAGATGTGCCGCAGTGCTTCTGGACGCCAGATGGAGGAGCTCTAGTGATGTTTTACCTTCATGTGGGCGAGTGAGAGAGGAATAGAGCCACAGATGGAGACGCTGAAAGACCAGATATCTGGTCCAGGCATCGCATGTCAAGCCTTTCCTCCTGACGCTGAGAATGAAGTTTGGCTTGTGAGGACAGAGGAAATACAAAACCAGTGAATCACCAAAGCAGGAGTCTGCCGTCTTATGCCCTTCATCAGAGAACAAATATATTAAGAAGATATTTAATAACTAGTAAATGTCAAGTAGTGGAGTAAAAAGTTACATTTTCTTTTAAGAAAATCAACATGT
>JAFVLL020009820.1:0-14822 GCA_021397915.2 Tor tambroides | reverse complement strand
CAATTTGCTGCTGTTGTTCAGCCTCCTTCATGCATCATTTATGATCAAAACCATCTTTATTTGGCACAAGTTTATGCAAATACCAGTGGTTATTATCATAATCAGCTAAAATATGAAGAAAGGGCGCGTGGTTGTTTTATGAATGTGTTTAACTTTAATGGGTTGGCTTTGAAGCCGATGCTATATACTTCAGCTTTATTTACTTTAATAATTTTAACAGGGGAGTATGTAGGCAGAGAAAGGGCACCAATCCTGATGCAAATCTTTTCTGGGCATTTAAAGGGCAGTTTGCTCACTTCTATGCCATTGTCTGACAGTGCCAAGACGAGCGACCCTGTGCCAAATACATCACTTAACTGCAAAAGACTGAGCTTCTTATTTTAATTGTTCTGAGCATGACTTTGAGTAGGCTGTATGAATAAATGTACAAACAATAGTAACTTGGTGCTTTTCCAAACACTTTGCATAGTGCTATGCTGTTCAAAAATAGCAAACGCCAGTGTCCCTGGAGAAGCGTTAAGCATGTTTATTAACCATTAGGGTGCAGCCCCTTTGAAAGTGGTCATCTCTATGCCTTATTCCCTGCAAAGAAGAAACCCCTTTGAAGAGGTAACTCTTTAAGGGGTTAGCCGAGAGCAGGGATCACAAATCGCAGTGGTCTGGAATATACATCTAACGTCTCTAGAGCTCAGCGGAAGAAGGGAGGCATTGTACTGTCATGTTGCTCATTCACCCTAAACATGAACAAATTCCATCATTACACAGCTTAACACACACAAACATATTGTGTGTGTGTATATTAGTGCTGTCAAACAGACAGAATCGCTGAAGCACTCAACGGATTCGTTTGAATTTGAAACTGCATACTACCATAATACTCGTTTATTTATATAACCAAAAAATTAAGAGTAGTATTCTAGTATGTAACTCCAAATTCAGCCCGTTTCATTTAGGAACGAAAAAAATGAGTCACTGAATCAATCTCTCAATTGATTTGTTCAAAATACTGATTTTTATTGGAGGAGCAAAAAAATCATAATAAAAAATATAAGATCCTCAATGTTAACTTCTCATTTTGTTTAGTGAACATTTATATCCCTTATGAAGATTAACCAGGATTTACTACAAATAAAACCAAAAAACTGCTATAGTTACTATAGTTAAACAATGGTAACCAAATTAACCATGGTTTTGCTATAGTAACGATGGTACCCATGGTATTTGTAGTAAAACTGTGATTATAAAAAATTGGTAATCAGTACACCAAAAAAAAGAAAGGTTACTACACTTTTATTATAATAAAACCATGGTTAATTTTCTTAAGGGATGAAACTAATATCGCATCCACAATCCGAATCACCATGGTTTACGTTCTGTTCAACAATATTAACTTCCACAGCCACTAGTCAATGTTTTATTCACCTGCCACAATAATCTCTTTTAATTATCTTCATTTTCTCAGAAAATACTGATGCAATATATTAAGTTTATCATGTAATTCATTTGATTTTGAATTGATTGACAGCCCTAATATAGAGATTTTTAAGCTCAGCTCATGCAGTTCAAAGACCTGTTCTGACTGTAGCCTCCGGCTTCACACTATAATATTGATGATGTGCCTTTTGCAGCTCGCAGGATGTTAGATGCACATCTGAAAAATACACATGTAGTCATTCATACCTGAAAAAATCTGCATCTGCATATTCATGTTTTAACAGTAAAGGCCACAGGTCAATTTCCCTCCCTCAAAGCATCACTCTATTCAATAATCTCTCTTCATTTCTCTCTCTCTCTCTCTCTGTGGCATTGCCCTCATTCAGGGGCAGTAGGCATGGTTAAGTAGAGCGGACGGCCGGCCTCAGCTGAGAGGATTCAGAATAAATATTAGCTCAAGGTCATGCACTGTATTCACACTGGACTATACATAATCATGAGTTAACCCTCCACATGAGCATCCCCTGTCTAAGCATGAGCGAAGTCTTACAGTCCTCCAGCTGCAAATCGCTGACAGTGAACTACCTCTAAAGCCTTTATTCTAGAGAACCTGTGAGTTACATAATTTCTTCAATGTTGAAACTTGGCTTTACCAGGGTTTCCCAACCCTATTTCTATTTGATTTTAGTGGAAATGATTATGATTTTACTCAGAGCCATAATCAAGTAAATTGCTGTTCACACAGAATGTTCTTGGATTCCCTCAGCAGTCTGCACCAGTATTAGTGACATAAAGCTAAAATAAAATAAAATATGAATATTAGTTTGACTTAAAAACTTAAAGGGATAGTTCACCCAAAATGAAAATTTTGTCACCATTTGCTAACCCTCAAGTTGTTCCAACCTTTCTTCTGTTGAAGATAAAAGAAGATATTTTGAAGAATGTTGGTAATCAAGCACTTTCCATTGAAGCCATTGACTTCCATAGTGTGGAGAAAAATACTATGGAAGTCAGTGACTACTGGCAACTGTTTGGTTGGCAACATTCTTCAAAATATCATTTTTGTATTCAGATTCAGATTTGGAACAACATGAGTAAATGATGACAGAATTTTAATTTTTGGTGAACTATATCTTTAAATGCTGAAATAAAAGTTTATGTTGAAGTATTAAAATGACTAAATTGAGAAAATAAATTAAAGCTAAACTGAAATATTAAAAATATTAAAAATGTACTGTATATTACAAAATTACTACTAAACTCAAAAAGAAAACTAAACATAAAAATAGAAAATAGAAAAAGATAACTTAATATATTAATAAAGAGTGGGATAATACTAAAATAACACAGCTGCACTATTTTTAGACAGTCTGTGTATAAAACCCTGCATTCTTTTCCGTCTAGCTCTTTTGTTCTAGATGCAAGAGCATGTCCTGCGTGAACTGGCTGTTAATTAAAAAGCCATGGGTAAATACCAGACGGAATACAGCTTGGCCAAAAAAAAATCCTTGTTTCTTGTGAAAATTCTCAGCATTCAGTGAACAACTTGCCATCAAAAGAAAGGCATGCAACATACTGAAAGTGTGCAGTGATATTCATAAGGCAAATCACTAAAATCACTCTTGATGTATCTGAAGAAATGTATACAAAAGATGAAATGGCAGGTAATTCGGACAGTTTATATTAACTGTTCACAGATGCATGGGGAAAGAGGTTTGTGAAGCATATAATTTGTAAAAAAAAAAATAAGAGTGAAAACCAAACTGCTGCCCGATGTGACAATCACTATGGAGCGCCAAGTGTGACCTGACTAATTTCATGCACCATATGAAATGAGTGACACAAAATGCAGTATTTCATAACAAAATGCAGTTACACTTTAATGTGTTTGTAGATACAGATCGACAAAAGCTAGCTGCATTTTGTCACCGAAACCTTTCCATTTTGACTGCATAAGGTGTTATTGACAAACTGAAAAGTTAAGTCACTCTTGTGTGTGCAAATAGAAGGAACTTGTGTGAATTTTTTTGCATGAAATGAGTGTCTGCTTAGGATTGTGTGGCTGAAATGATTTGCGAATTTCACATTTAATGGAAAGCTGACTTTCGTCCTTCTGTGCATGAAATGCAGTAAAGTATAACTTTTGTCATGTAATATTGTGTTTTCATGTCACATAAATAATCTGGTTCATGAAATTAGTCAGTTTAGTCACTTGGTTCTCCATAAATCAGCCTTTCAAAACACATTTGATGTTTAATATACAGTACCATTTAAAAGTTTGGGGTCTGTAAGATTTTTAAAATGTTTTTGAAAGATGTCTCTTATGCGCACCAAGACTGCATTTATTTGATCATATATACAGTAAAGACAGCAATATTGTAAAATATTATTACAATTTAAAAGGACTGTTTTCTATTTTAATATATTTTAAAATTTAATTTATTCCTGTGATGTCAAAGCTGAATTTTAGCAGCCATTACTTCAGTCTTCAGTGTCACACGATCCTTTATAAATCATTCTAATATGCTGGTTTGGTGATCAAGAAATATTTCTTATTATCAATGATTAAATATTTTTGAGGAATTTTTATTTCAGAATTCTAGATGATAGATTTTAAAATTATAGATGTACAGTCACTTTTGATGGTTTTAACGCATCCTTTCAAAAAAAGAAGTATTCATTTAAAAAAAAATTCTTACTGACCTTAAAGGGATAGTTCATCCAAAAATGAAAATGTGATGTTTATCTGCTTAGCCCCAGGGCAACCAAGATGTAGGTGAATTTGTTTCTTCAGTAGAATACAAACGAAGATTTTTAACTCAAACCGTTGCAATCTGTCAGTCATATAATGGCAGTCAATGGGACCCACGGCTTTGAGAGTCAAAAAAAAACATACACAGACAAAATCAACGAAACCCTGCGGCTCGTGACGATACATTGAGACACGAAACAATCGGTCTGTGCAAGAAACTGAACAGTATTTATATCATTTTTTACCTTTGATGCACCGAAATGTCCAACTGTCCTGAGCACTTTCACAACAGCCGGCGAGTGACACGTCAACGTGCTCTGGCATAGTAGACCATAGAAATATATACGTAGATGCCTCATTAGCGACTTTTTCTATGGGCCGCGATACGTAAGCCATCCACCATTTTTAGAACGGTCTGCAAACCTTTGAGCGCGTTGACTGTGTGTGTCTACAACAGCAGGTTATACGTTTGTATATCTTTGAATATTCATTGATTATTATGGCGAATGACGTCAAGTTGACCGTTCCACGATGGCGGAAGCGTCAACGTATCCGCAGTGGTCGAATAGAGAATCTATACATATCTATGTAGTAGACGCATGCGTGGAAGCGATCTAAACAAAGAGTGATGTATACGCGCGACAGATCGCTTCCACGCATGCTTCTACTATGCCAGAGCACGTTGATGCGTCACACGCCGGATGTTGTGAACGCGCTCAGGACAGTTGGACATTGCGGTGGATCAGAGGTAAAAAATTGTATAAATACTGTTCAGTTTCTTGCACAGACCAGTTGTTTCATGTCTTAAGACCTCCATGTATAGTCACGAGCTGCAGGGTTTAATTTGGTTTTGTCCGTGTATGTTTCTTTTTTACTCTCAAAGCCGTGGGTCCCATTGACTGCCATTATATAACTGACAGACTGCAACGGTTTGAGTTAAAAATCTTCGTTTATGTTCTACTGAAGAAACAAAGTCACCTACATCTTGGATGCCCTGGGGGTAAGCAGATAAACATCAAATTTTCATTTTTGGGTGAACTATCCCTTTAAACTTCTGAACGATATTGTACAGGATAGGGATTTTGAACCAATGAGATTTCATAGTGGGCATTGCTAACCAGCGCAACACCACAGAAATAGAAATAAGAGAGATTATCAAAATATCCTGTTGCATATTGCAGTCGTGACTGGTAGAGGAAAAACTCCACAAAGATTTACATGCAAGAGACGGCTTTTATCGCTTGTCACGTTATTGCATCATGTTACGCAGAGAGAATAACAGTCAAAGTTAGGAATCAAACAATATCAGAATGCCATGTGATAGCACCACTTGTTAGAGAAATGAAAATAAATTCACGTTTACATGTGATGAAAGTGTGGGTAAAGGAAGAAAAAAGCGCTTGCGTGTGTGGCATTATCTTGATTTGAAAGATACACAGGGAGAGGCAAGGAATAGAATAAAGAGAGAGAAGAGAATGGCTTAGACATGTTCTCTTTGAATTTCACTTATAATAGACTCTCCAGATCCTCCCCCTTCCCCCTCTCCTCTACTTTCAGCTCCCACTCTCAGAACAGAAACACGTTTGAATTTCTTCTCCACAGGGGTTTATAATAAAATGGTATTTAACCACGCTCTCTTTCTCTTAGCCCTGCCTCTCTCTTGCATCCTACTCTTTCCTTGTTTGCTGTGCCTTCTCGCTGTGCTTTTTCTCCTTTTTTAAAAAATTATTTATTTTGCAAGAATCCCTCTCACCGGATTCCAAGGTCACGAGTTTGCATATACAGTGGAAGCCAAAAGTCTGAAGTTACACTGAAAATCTGGGGTTCAAAATTTAATTTACAGGAGCAGTTCACCCAAAATAAATAAATCATGTACCCTTTCTCACCTTCATGTTTTTCCAAATCTGAATGACTTTCTCTCTTCTGCAGAACACAAAAGATGTTCTGATATCTGATATATATTTAAACTGTTTTGTCTATACTAACACCATTGGACTCAAATGACTTTCACTGTATGACAAAAAATGAACTTCTTTTGTGTTCTACAGAGGAAAGTCAGTCACACAGGTTATTTTCCATTGTAAATTGTTAGACAGTGGTCACATCCATTGCATTTGTGTTTTGCAGCATCTCACGTTTGACACTTTATTCTAAAATGCAATGCTCAAGTTAAAGAGTTCAACTCTTCTGTTTTTTCCCACTTTTTGCACCTCATGTTTTTCAAAGCCAAAACACATTCTTTGTGAATGACCTATCACCCAGCGTCTGAAAAATATTATGGTGTAAAATTAATAGTAAATATTTAATATTCTCCACTATTTATAGGACACTAATCAAATAAATTTGTGACACTGACCATGGTAGGGCACAAACTTGTGGCGTTCATGCAGTTTGCTGTCATTCAAACAAAAAGCAGACAAACCAAATACTTATCACTCAAATTACTATGCTAATAATATAATTTATAACAAAGAACGTTAGAAGCATTCTCACTAATGGTCTCAGACTTCTGGACCCCACTGTTTGTGTTTTCCACATTGACCCTCTCCTCCCCTCTCATGTGTATTTCCAGCTCATTTGCTCCACGGCATTAACCTTCCGACATTTTCTCATTCCTAGCCCATCTCTCTGTCCATCCGTCATCTCCGCCGCCCACCCTGTCGCTCATCTCGACATCTCAGCATCATTCCCGCAACTTCCTTTATCATTTACCTGTGCGCCCCTCCTTTTCTTCTCTCTCTCTCTCTCCTTGTCAGTCTCTTTCTCTCTCTAATTGCTCTCTCTCTCCTGCTGAGCTCCAGCCCGGAGGCTAAATGATTTTCACTGCAAGAGACAGAGTGAAAGAAAACACAAAGCCGTTCCGAAAGAGACATTCCGCAATTATTACTGATGATCTCTTTCGCAGCGTGTGTGTGCTGTAACTGTTGCCCCTGCGTGCTCTCTTTCTGTCGCTCACCCTCTGTGTCTGATTCTCACTTTATTCTCATTTTTACTCATCCTCCCTCCCTTGCTTTGTAGTGATATTTAATTCTATTTGGATGTGCAGTGTTTTAGAACAGCTTGTTGGCTATGCTTTTAGGAATGAAAGTAGACAAGCCATGTGTGTGTGTGTGGCCAGATCGTGCATGCTACGCCATATTGGCCCCCCAAGAGACACACCCCATTAAAATGCCAGTGACAGCCACCATCTACTCCTGCCAACACCTAACATATTCAAAACGCTCCCCGAGTGCTCGAGAAATGAGAAATATAATAACCCAGCTTGCCAGCGCTGCAAACGCGTACACAGCACGAAATTTGCACATGCTCCAAGGTTACTCAATTTCACCAGCTTGGAGCTCCACAGTGGCATCTTAACCTCATCTTTTTCATCCCGAAAATACGCTTCGTGCCTACAAACGTGCTCCTGTTGAATTCGGTTATAGGTTTTATCAACAGATTGTCTCAGATCTTGGTGTGCTTTGTGAGAACCAGCACAGGTGGTCTCGCTGATCATCGGTGAGGATCCCTCGTGACAGCCGGGGACCCTGGAGCTTGCGGAAAGAGGGCAGGGGTTCAGGCAGCTGGTTGCTGCTTCAGTGTGTCGTTCCTCCAAGGAACAGCTTGATAGGTGGGCGCATCACATTACAGGTTGCTTGTAGTATCCACCAGCACCCAAGCATACGGTAGGAGCACAAGGGCATTAACATGCTCGTGCCCTCACACAACATACTTAACATTAATTCTTGACATAACACACAAGGTGCTTCAGTTCAGGGATGGATTGGGATTTGAAAGCCAATATTAGACCATCACAACCCATCATGGATCATTTTTCACTATAGTAGCCCATTTCCACTTCAAGGAAAAAGTAAAATGGTAATTGAGATAAAGTTTGAAAAGGCATAAAAGACATATGTGAGATATAAAGTCACAATTCAAAAAGTCATATTAAGAGATCACAACAGAGCGAAATAACACAGTTTCAGATTTAAAGTCACATTCTGTGATATAAAGTCATACTGTGAGTTATAAATTCACAATCTTGGGAAATAAAGTTGCAACAGAGATATAAAGTCACATTGTGAGATATAAAGTCACATTGTGAGTCATATTGTGAGAAATAAATTCAGATATAACGGCACATTTTCAGATATGGTCACATTTATGCGATATAAAGTCATTTTGTTAAATATGAACTCAATTTTATTAAAGACTCAATTGGGATATATAAAGCCACATTGTGAAAAAAGTCATATTATGAGAAATAATCTCACAACTTTGAGAAATATTAGGCAAAGTCATGTTATGCAATAAAAAGTCATATTGTGAGATATAAAGTGTCATTGTGCAATATACAGTAAATAGTCACAGACTCATAGATACTGTATATAAATCTATCTATCTATCTATCTATAAACTAATTTTATATAGTTTACCAAGATTCACATTTTGAGATATAACATTGTGTGATATAACTCATAATTTAATAAGAAATAAAGTCACAATTGTGGGATATAATGTAACACAAATTTGTCTGATGTATTACTAAACTACCTTTCTAGATATTCAATGTGGACTTTTAAACCCCATTTATAAAATGATTTCTAGAGTATATTTAATGACTTATGTTGCCTTTTACATTGCAAAAGCAGCACTAACAAGATACACAATGAATGAAGCATCACTGGTAATGTTGAGTGAGACCTTGAGATTTAAAACATGTTCAAACTAGGGGTGTACCTGACTAAGGATTTAAATAGTCGAGTCAGAATTGTCGAATCTGATGTTTGGGGGCAGGGCAAAATACATTACCAAGAGTCATGTAGTCAAACATTCGTCAGTCATAAATACTGACATTAACACACAGAAAAAATGCGTATCGGATGTGTATCGATGAAGCCTGGGTGCATCAATGCTTACTCTAACTGTATAGAGATTTTCACTGAGGAAATTAACGAATATCCTGCTAATTTTTCCGGCTTTGAAGCATAGCCTACTGGCATATAAAACTCCATGCGATCGCCTGAATATGAGCTCCTGTGAAAACTGCTCAAACACAGCTAGTTTTATCCAGGCCCGGTTCCAGGATTAAATACTTAGGATGCTTTAGAAAGTGTGCTCTAGCCTCAATGCACATAATAATGCATGTATATTTTTGTCCCGTCCATCGCTCTTTCGAATTTAAATCCTGCATAAATATACGGATGTCATTCCCGAAACTTTGCAGCATTGTATGTGGCCGAAAAATAAAAGTTTTATGAAAATTCTTAATGGATTATATACGTATAGCCTAGAAAGCACACAAAGAGCATTGCCTGTATAATCACTAAAAAGCTGTCCCCATCGCGCGATCTCATGAAGTTTTGTTATAATGAGAGGATTCGCAAGCTTGCACTGGACAAAAATAAACCGTTTCTTATTCTCCAGAGCGCAAACACATTGGATAGTTTGCGAGATGTTTCACCAATATGATAATATCTATACGATAGGTTTTTGAGCGCCTATATTCACAGCATCCAAAAATCAAATTAGAACCGGTTGAAATTGTGTACCCTACCTGATCAAAAAAAGCCAGTCTTTCACTGCCTGTGTCAGTTTGAGACTTGTTAAAGATTTAAATCCCTGCCACTCCTCTGTCGGTCACGGACTATGGAAAGTGAAACTTAAATCTGTCACAGGAGTGGTTGGATTTTAAATAAAATTATGTATTTTTTTGAGCACCCCCTTATGGCCAAAATGGCACGATCCTCGTTCGTAACACCTCTGCGAATATTCGACTGTGAGATTGGTAGTTGAATCAGGCTCATCCTAGTATCGAAGCATTGAATCTTTGACTATTCGGGCTCACTCCTAGTTCAAACATATAATTTTTTCATAAACTAGTAATGGGTGCATCTGATTTGCTTTCATTTTGTGCTTTTACGGACTTTATTAGGCTGACCTATACTGTACAGTGCTATTAATATAACACCATCCCCCCACGTTTGGCCTCTAGCAGGTGAGGAGGCTCACGGGCAGACAAATAGCAGCAGAAGAGCGATGGGGCAGCCAGCGGCAGGAAAGGAAGTATAGCACCCTGCGGTCAGTCAATGAACGACGCCTGGTGGCATCACCACAGTCTGCTACAAGGTCACTTTCAAAAACCCTAACACTCACAGTCCCTCGATGGTGAAATAAACTCCTAACCCTTATCCAAGATCCATGGCAATCCTCAAAACACATCGGAAAACAAACTGCACTTAACTAAGTGAATGCATGAAAGAGTAGTAGTGGACAACCCCAGTCTAAACTAAGGTCTCACTCAGTGAGATCCGAATCTGAAATATCAAATTACTATTGGTGGAAGAGGTTTCAAAAGCCACCCAACTGGAGATAACTGAGCTCCCATGAAATTACAGAAATCAAGTGTTTGTGAGTGTTTTTAAATGCATTTCATAAAGTATTTGCAACACATTTAATGGTGTTTTGATTCACTTGCCATGAGAGGATTTGAAAATATGAACTGAAGAAAGTGAAAGATCAAAGCTCAGAATGTTGTTTAGAGATTCTCCTGGACAGAACTGTTTCAGAAGTCTGTGAGGAGATTTCTGAAGACCTAACTGAATTTGTTGCTATTTAACAAATCATTATTTAGGACTAATGACTGTGCAACCTCTCATTTTAGTTAATTCAGTGGGATGAACTACATAACATCACAACTGCTTGTGTATTTAACTTACACTGACTGTTTCCAGTCCTCCTCACTTAATATTTCCAGTCAGTACTCAAATGGGAAAATCTGATTTAAAATTGCTTTAAAAAATGGCACCGCCCCCTAAATATACATCTACCAACCTATCTATCCCATTCAGAATTGAATTGAAAATGTACTTTAAATTCAGATTCAACTGAAAAAGATAGAGCATCAGATAGATAGACAGAAAGACAATAGAATGACATAGACTGAACGACAGATACAGAAGAACAACAGAGACAGAATGCTATACAGAATGTAAGATATATCAGCAGATTGATCAACAGATTCAGATAGATACAGTAGAGACATAGACAGATAAAGAGAGATACTGTACTGTAGACAGATTGACAAAAACAGAATGAAAGAACAACAGAGAAGGAAATAATGAAGGACAGACAGACAAAACAAAAGACCAATTGACAGAACAAAAGAACAACAGACAGAATGAAAGAAATACATATGGAATGAAAGAATGACAGACAAAATGAAAGAACGACAGACAGAAGGACAGAGACAGACAGAATGAAGGACAGATGGACAAAATGAAAGAACGACAGACAGAATGAAAGAAAGACAGATAGAACGAAAGCATGACAGGCAGAATGAAAGAACGACAGACAGAATGAAAGAATGAAGGACAGACGGACAAATTAAAGAATGATGGACAAAATGAAGGAACAACAGATAGAACAAAAGACTGATGGAGAGAATGAAAGAAATATAGACAGAATGAAAGAACGACAGACAGAACGAAAGAATAACAGACAAAAGAAAAGAACAACAGACCGAACAACAGAGACAGACAGAAAGAAAGAATGAAGGACAGACAGACAAATCGATAAAAATATGGACAAAACAAAAGAACAATAGACAGAATGAAAGAAATACAGACAGAATGAAAGAACGACAGACAGAACTAAATAATGACAGACAAAATGAAAGAAATACGGACAGAACGAAAGAATGAAAGGCAGATGGACAAAATGAAAGAACAACAGAGAACAAAAGAACAACAGAATGAAAGAATGACACAAAGCAAAAGAACGACAGACAGAACAAAATAAAGACAGAGAACCAAAGAATGACAGACAGAACAAAAGAACTACAGACAGAAGAAAAGAACGACAGAAAAATAGCAGACAGAAAGAAAAAATGAAGGACAGACAGGCAAAACGAAAGAAATATGGACAAAACGAAAGAACAACTAACAGAACAAAAAAAACAAGAATTGAACGACAGACAGAACAAAGGAACCACTGACAGAATGAAAGAATGACAGACAGGTGGACAAGACGAAACAAATAGAACAACATTTATTTAATGGTGAGTCAGAATTTGGGCTTGCAAAACTATCAGTGTTGAGAATAATTCCTAGTAGAGTAGCACAGAATTGCCAGTACTCTCTACCAGTGTGTACTGCAACATAAAATAGTGAAAATGCCTGCCAAACAATGTTGCTAACAAAACAACTGTGGAATTATGAATCGGATTTGTAAACCACAACATTTCCAATCAAAGCCAATCATTCAAAACCCAGAGGAGGGTAAAGGGCTGGGACACTTAAAGAGATAATCAAGAGACCCCAAGCACCAAAACATCACTTCCACAAACACAAAACCACAGAGGAACGATGGTGTTTTCAAGCACTTCAAGTACCAAATCTCAATCATGCCACTTTTATTTTGTACATCCAAATTACGCCTGTTAGGAACAGCCTAGGGAGGCCTACGGTTTTATGAGGTTGGTATGGTAGTATGCAAATTTGTTTTCCCTATGCCTCATATTCTAGGCATTGCTTTCAGATGCAAAAGATGTGCTAATTTATGTCCATACATTAAGATCAAGAAGAAACTGCATTCATTATGGAATACAGAGGAGCATATATTGTTATCATAAAGTCCCTGCATATGCTCTCCAGCAATGAGTCCTCTGACATAAAAATATGGATGCTTGTTATGCCAACCCCCCAATTTGATTATCATTTAACATAACTATAATTGCATATAATTGATGTTACCTACCATAAAATATGTTAAAATGCATAATGGCCCAGTACGGTATTTATAGACGCCGTAATGAGTATATGAACGCGCGCTCCAAATGCTGAATCTGTGATTAGCTTCACTCTGTAGATTGAGTGCGCTGTGGCACTTGGCACGTCTGCCGCGGGGCTACATAGTTCACTTCAGCCCTTTATTAAATCATAATCATCTCGGTTATAAGGCGCAGCAAAACATGTCCCCAATTGATCCAACAGACAGCAGTGCAGGCGGCTCTGCATAGGGTCGAAGCAGCAAGATTAAACATCTGTAAGAGCATTAGGACACATAAGAGCATTAGGTGTGTACGTACACACACAACACATGCTCAGGCTCCGAACGGGTTCAGCCATGGTGTTAGATACCGTGAAGGATGCTCGGTGAGCAGGGAACTATCAGTGACAGCATTGCCACCTGTTAAGCACACCATATTGGCTCTAATGACATACAGGACTGTCCATCTGTGGCAATGGTCAGCAGCACCTAAGGCATTTTTAGTCTCGTAATTCCCCATTTCTTCACTCTGCCGCTTACTCTCACTCCCTCTTACTCATTCTGCTGTCCACTGGGCACTAATGAAGATCAATCCTTGTCTTCTTACCCACTCTAAAGAGCCGTCCCGTTTGAGCTCAGCAATCAAATGTGTCTAAAACTATTGGGTGGATGTGTCTGGATCTGGAGTTGGGTATTAACAGCACGGGGGGTTCCATTAAATGCTGCAGGAGTCAACTCACAGACAGGAAGACGGTCCCAGAAGAGAACGCAAGAGGTTTTTTTTCTATTCCTCAGTGCCGTCTGACTGCCTCAGGCAGACACACAGAATCATCATCATTCATTTACTCAACGTATTACCCCACCACCTTCCCCAGCTGCCCAAACTGCAGCTTAGGGAGATGGCAAGAGGAAAAAGATGAGAAAAAGACAGAAAGAGAGAGGTAGGAACTGTGAAATAGCAAAACAATACCAGATATACAGTGCCAGTCAAAGTTTTGGACATGCCTGATTATGATATTGATATTGAATATGATATTAAAGATCTTTTCTACTAAAGGCGTGCAGTTAAATACTTGGGGGACAACAGAAAATTACACTACAAAACAATATATATTTTTTTAAAATGAACGAATAAATAAGTTCAATTTACTTGAGATAAATCAAAATTGACACATTTTCTTGTTTTAAAGAAAAACCTGACAAACTTTAAAAGAGGATTTGTGCTTAGAAGAAAAAACACTCAGTTAATTTACATTTTTTATTATGCTTAATTACCCTAATTTATTACCTAACACAAAAAGTAAATGTACTTTGGAAGACATTTAAATAGTTTTACTAGATAATATTACATTATTTAGAAGTATCTGTATTAATTCTCACTGTAGTATAAATTAATTTTAATACATTCTTTAATTCTTTATATTCAATTAAAATGTACATTTAAAAAAAATAATGTATAAAATAAAATATATTTTAAAAATAAATTAAATTGATGGTTGAGAAGTTCACCTCCCATGGTACTTCTGTCAAAAAATTAATAAATAAATAAATAAACAAATTAATGTGACGTTTGAGAGGTCCACAAAGCTGTTATCGATGTAAACAGTGGCAAAAACTAAAATATAAAATAGTTTTGTTTAACATTTTTGGTCACTACATAATTCCCATACATCCATTTGTCATTTCATAATCTTATACGTAGGCTAAAAAAGAATATGTAGGTATGTCTAAAATTTGACTGGTACTGTAAGTCATGGGCACAGTTCAACACTTTGACCATCCAAACGGGGTCAGCAATGGAGTATGACTCACAGAAGAGAGGTAATGTTATTTTTCACCCTCCACCACCAGGCTCTTGATTTTCTGATGAGAAGAGCAATTGTTC
>JAFVLL020009819.1:0-17602 GCA_021397915.2 Tor tambroides | reverse complement strand
AAGATTAATCTTCCAAATAAATGCTTTTTTTTTTTTTTTTTTTTTTTTTACTTTTCCTTTATCAAATAATTCTGGAGAAAATGTAGCATGGTTTCCACAGAAATATTACGCAGAACAACTGTTTTCAACATTGATAATTATAGGAAATGTTTCTTGAGCATCAAATCAGCATATTAGCTTCATGACAGAGAAAGCAGTTATTTTAATCTGTAATATTTCATAATATTACTGTTTTTACTGTATTTTTCATCAAATAATTACAGCATAAGAGAGACTTCTTTCAAAAATGCTGGTATTTAACAAATCTTACAGAAGCTTTTGAATGGTAGTGTATATAAATATTACAAATCATTATTAATATAAACCTAAAATACGAATTAAAATATGAATAATTTAAAATAGCATTACTATAAATTGAAATGGGAAAAAATGAAAAATAAAGCTTCCCTGCGAAAACAGACTAGGAAAGAGACATGAGTGAAGATCTGGGTGCAAAAAATGAGAGATTCCAAGCCTAGTCCAGTGGAATAATTCATGGAATATTGTTCATTAAATCGGATGACCAGAAAACTCGCTACAAAGCGCTTAGTAAATTCTTGTGATATCAATGTCGTTTTAAAAAATAACAAGTGTTACAATATTTATAAAGAGATAAAAATAGAGCATAATGGAAAATTTACATCCCGGTCCGTCAAAGTGATGGATGATGATTATTTACTGCACAACCTCTGCTGCCCACCAGGGCACTTCTCCAACAGCTCACCAGGTTTAAACATGGAGAAGCCTGCTTGACTTCGAGAGCAAGATTTCTCGTCATTTCCGCCAAGATTTTTAAAGAACAATAGATCACTGGCCACTCCATTAACGGGTATCTTTCATTCATTTCAGATATCAGAGAAAAACACAAACAAATACAGTACAGCCTATATCTGAGGGGTTGAGAAACGTGAGACCTTGTAAAGGGTGAGAGCCACAGGACCGGCACATTATTTATTACACAACCCTGGTAAAGTCATGCTGGAGAAACCGGCTCCTTCAGACAGCTCATGTAGTGTGTGTCCTCCTCTCTCATTCTCTTTTTCCCTGTCTGTCCCCGTCTATATCCCCCTCACTCGCTGTCTCTCTGATGTGTCTCTTCAGCTGTTCCTACACCTCCTGTCATCCCTCCGTTTCTCCCTCTTTCTTTCTCCAGGTGTCTCTTCCTTCTCCTCTATCCCTCCTCTCAATTATTCATGGAGTGTGAGGACTGTATGGCTGTCTCTCCTGACAAACCGCATTTCCCTTTTCACAGGCGTCTTGCGGCTCCGCATCGAGTCGTCATGTTGCGCATAAATCTGGTCAGAATGAATCTCTCTAATAGATACGGAGGAGGGAGCGGCGGCCTTTATTCTAGTCTAATGTTGATTGTCAGGGAGGGAGGGGCGGTCAGGCGGACTTTGGCTTGTGACAGCCGGCACTGATCTCCCAACAGCTCTTTGACCAGGGGCACAACTTGATCTCAGAGTCCGCATCCAACAACTAGCAGGCTTGTTGCGTCTCTCCCCTGTGGAATGTCTCTCGCTTTTTTAATGCTCGTTCGCATCACGAGCAGCCATCTGGCACATAGACACACGCACACATGGGGAGAGAAAGAAAGAAAGAAAGAAAGAAAGAAAGAAAGAAAGAATGAAAGAATGAAAGAAAAAAAGCAAGGATGGAAGGAAGGAAAAATAAAAGCAAGAAAAAACAGGGAAGAAGAAGAATGGAGGTGAAGTAAGAGAAAGGATAAAAAGGAAAAAAGGAGGAAGCAAGGGAGGGGAACATTGAAAAAGAAAGAATAAATATGAAGGAAAAATTGGGTGAAGAAAGCAAAAAAAAAAAAGAATGAGGAAGGAAAAGAAAAAGGAATAAGGAAAGGAAATAGGAAGAAAGAGAAAACAGGAAAGAAGAAGGAAGGAAGGAAGGAAGGAAGAAAGGATGGATGGATGGATGGATGGATGGATGGAAAGAAGGAAGAAAAGAAGGAAAGTAGGACAAAAAGAGAATGAGAGCAGGGGGAGGGAAGGAAGGAAGGACAGAAAGAAGGGAGGAAGAAAAGGAGGAATATAGCAAAAATAAAAAAAGAAATACACAAAGGAAAGAAAGAAAAATAAATGAAGGGAAGAAAGAAAACAGCAAAGATAAAAAACAAAGAAAGAAAAAGAGGAAGGCAGGAAGGAAATAAATAAAGGGAACAGGATGAAAAAGAAAGAATAAATATGAAGGAAGGAAAAATTCGGTGAAGAAAGCAATAAAAGGAGGAGGAAGGAAAAGAAAAAAGGAATAAGGAAAATAAGGAATAAGGAAAGGAAATAGGAAGAAAGAGAAAACAGGAAAGAAGGAAAGAAGAAAGGATGGATGATGGATGGGTGGATGAATGAAAAGAAGGAAGAAAAGAAGGAAAGGATTGTAGGACAAAAAGAGAATGAGAGCAGGAGGAAGGAAGGAAGGAAGTGACAAAGAAGGGAGGAAGAAAAGGAAGAATATAGCAAAGATAAAGAAAAACATGAAGGAAAGAAAGAAAAATAAATGAAGGGAAGAAAGAGAAAACAGCAAAGATAAAAAACAAAGAAAAAAAAAAGAGGAAGCCAGGAAGGAAATAAATAAATAAAGGGAACAGGATAAGAAAGAAAAAATAAGAGGAAGGAAGGAAAAACAGGGCAAGAAGAAAGAATAAACGGAAGGAAGGAAGGATAGAAATCGAACAGATGAAAAATTGAGAATTTGCAAAGGAAGGAAGAAAAATAGATAAAGCCAAAGAAATGAGGAAGGAGATGGAAACAAATGAATAATGAAGAAAGGTAGGAAACAAGGAAAGACAAAAGGAAAGGAAAAAAATGAAAAAAGGAATGAAGGAAGGAAGAGAAAACAGGATGAAGAAAGAATAAGAAGGAAGCAAGAAAGGGAAAATAGTATGCAGTAAGAAGAGAAAAATAAGAAAAAGAAAGAAAGAAAGGTTGTACAGTGTGAAAGAGAGAGGGGCAGAGAGAGGGAGGAAGAGAAAGACAGAGAGAGAGCTTCAACACTAGGCTCTTTGTGTTGAGATCCTGGCACTAACACACACACACACACACACACACACACACACACACACACTCGCTGACTCTGGCTGGATGTGAGAGCGATGGATATTGGATGAGAAGGTGAGAGGAGATCAGTGTGAGCTAGTGAAGCGTGTGCTGGGTCAGCCATCTCTGAGTTATCAATACACTGATAACTAAACATCAATGACACCTCTCATCTCCAGCTAAATATACCAGACGTCTGCCAACATCTCAAGCTTTCTCTCTCACTCTTTCACAGCCTGAGCACTTTCTCTCTCTCTGCTCTTGAGCCTGTGATTTTTTTCCTTCAATAAAGAGTCACTTTTCACCTGCCAAAGCTGTGCAAACTGTTGCATGTATTCTATTTACCTATTAAATATACACTACCGTTCAAAAGTCTGGAATAATTAAGATTCTCTAATGCTCACAAACGATGCATTTATTTTACAAAAGTAAAACAGTAATCTTGTGAAATATGATTCCAATTTACACGTTATTTTTTATTTGAATACTCCAGTCTTCTTCAGTGTCACATGATCCAGCAAAGCATTATATATTTTATAATTTAATTCCAAAAGAACAGCATTTTTAAATAGAAATCTTTTGTAACATTAACATTAAACATCTGTTTATACTTTTAATGCTATTTTACTATTATACTGTTTATATTACTGTCACTTTTGATCAATTGAATATATTCTTGCTCAATAAAAGCATACATATTTCTTTTAAAAAATAAAAAATAAAATCTTACTGAGTCGAAACTTTTGTATATTCCTGCACTCTGCAACAGCGTTTTCAAAACAGGTGCCATTTAAATCTATATATGAATCTATTCAGAAGCTTTTAGCTTGCTATCCAAGAGAGGAAGAGGAGGGGGAATTATTCACCCTAAAGAAAACATACCAGCCCACAACAGAGCACAGCTGAAATGCAAGAGTACAAGATAAACAAGCACAATGCAATCAAATTCAGCAAATGTCCATTAGTGATTACCTACATTAGCACATACTTACTGAGGCTACTGCGTGTGTGTTTATAGTGGTGTGAAAATTCTGTAAGTGTGTGTCTGTGGGTAATGACGCATGCAGGTGCGCTCAACAGTATCGCCACCATATTCAGCACATACCGTCAATGTGGGGTCTTTGGAAACAGTCATAACGGGGGGAAATGGTTATTTCTTTGGTGTATTTGTGTGGGAGCTGAGCAGTGTTCCAAAACCTAGTGAGCTGCCTACCTAGACAGCATTTTGAAGAAACCATTGGTACACTGCCATCATGAAGGCTATTCAAAACTTATTTTTACTCATTTTTTAAAAACTTATTTTAAGATTGAAGTATCGCATCATTAGCTTAGAAACGTGCTAATGTCAAACTCTATTGGAATTTAGTACATAATTGTCATAACTGTCATAATTTCCCAATACAATAATACATTTTAGTATTTGATTCAGTGTTGTTATTGCTAACTAAAATAATTTTTGTAACTGAAATAAAGCTAAATAAAATATAAATATTTAAAAAATAATAAAAATAAAGATCAGATGAAAAGTTTAAAATTAAAAAAACTTAAGTAAAGCAGAAAGGAAGAGAAATAGGACAAAAAATGAAAGAATATGAGGGAGGAAGGAAAAGGGAGGAATTTCCTAAAATAAAATAAAATAAAATATTAGATGAAAAATGTCAACTTAATAATTAAAAGCGCTGCCTTAGCAACTAACTGAATTACATTTGTTGAAGTACTAAAATGACTAAAAGTAAAATAAAAATAAATCCTCCGATACAAAATATTTTTTATTTTCAGAATAACAGAAACTAGTGAAAATGACAAAAACAAAATCACTAAAACTGAAAATATATATTAAAAATGCAAATATTAACAAATACTATATACCAATATATTAATAATAGTAAAATAACAGTGATTTGATTTTAATGACTTTTTCCTCCTTGTTCAATACACAATGCCAGTACTGTTTTGGTGGCCACTTGGGCCCAATGTAAAATCAGAGTCCTGAAGCAAAACCAGTTGGGAAGCAATGAAGTAAGCCTTGGACGGCAGCTGACTACGTAGACAGTATATACAGGAAAGCAGCTCACTAGGTTTTGGAACAGAGCTCTGGAGTGTGTGAGAGAGAAAATTAAAGACAGAGAGAGAGACAAAGGAGAAAGAGGGAAAGCGAGAGAGGGAGGGATGAGGGAGAGACACACAGGAGAAGGCGCTGTGATGTTGTGATTCCCATTAAATACCACCTGCTCCGGCTCTATAAAGCAGCAATGTGTCACACTCACACACAGCCTCTGTCGCTCCACACACACACACAGACAGACGCCTGCTCTACTACCTTCACACTCCTGACATAGAGCAACACATCGACAAACATCCCTGCGCTTTATTACAAAGGAACAACATAAATCGAGTAGAATTCCTGACCTTCGCAACAAAAGAAACCCACCTGCGTTTGGGTGAATCTCACGAAACCTGTCAACAACATGTTTGGATCAGAAGGGGAAAAAATATATATATATATAATAAGAAATGATATTGCTTAATAGTCATTTCAATTTCAGTCAATTTTCTATATGCCAAAAACCGGATATAAGTCATTCTTTTTGAGATATATTTTTGAATACATCTATTTTTAATGGTCCTTTTTTTACATAATGTAATATATAATTAAATAAAATGGTAATATATGCACAGCTGTGTTTAGTCTTATTTTATTTATAATAAATTAATAACATTATAAAAAATAACTAATATATTATGTATATAAACATGGTATTATCACGTTATTTATTCAAATATGGTCTTTGTGTTGTGTTGTTAATAATAAAAACATAATGCATTTCATTGATTAACATAATAAAACTACATTATAAATACAATTTAATTTATTACATCAATTTGAGCCATTAAAACACACTTGATCAGTTGAAGAGCTGAGAATCCAAACAGCAAATTAAGTTGCATTTTACATGTTCTGTCAGATCCCACAGCTTTGAACAAACAGTTCTTGTGAGAAAAAACCTTTTAAGGCTGCATCTGGGAAAAGCGAGATGATCAGATCTTTTGATTTCACATGCTTAAAGACAGATAACAATGCCTCATAAACCTCAGCTTGAACGAACAAACCAGTGAGAAAAGAGTACATCTGCAGGGCATCAGAAGCAGCAGCACAAGAGAACATGGAAGGTTTGGCTGAGCTGAGCTTTGATCAGCAAGCGCATTAGAGCGTGTTAGATTAGACTAAGATCTATTCAGCATGTCAGTGTGCTGTATACACACACCGACGCTTCCAGCGCAGCAGCGGTTAACAAGCTAGCGTCTGATCGACACGCAGCAAACAAAAGATGAGAAACTACAGGTTAATTGGTTGAAAGTACTAAAAACATATCAATGGTTGTTTTATGAAAGGAACAGACGACATGGAGGCTATTCTGGTCAAACTGATTTCTTGTGACAGTCGGTGATCTCTGAGATGAATGGTCAGTCAAGTTGCATTTTGAAGGTTATGTACAGACACAAATATTACTGTATTGCTTGCTGCATACTGAGCAAGATATGTATATGACCTACTACTACTATGTAAACAGTATGCAGTATACTGCAAAAAAAAAAAACACATTTCAATCATCAGAATGTGACACTGTTGCCAAATTACCATCAATGCTGCACGTTTAATTTAGTGATTGCCATCAGTTCATAAGCTTTTCTAGATTTTTTATCTACTTTTATTGTAAAAATGTCTTGATTTATGGTTTATTTTTATTAACTAAAAAAAGGTTGGCTGTGTACACAATGAAATTAGTATACAGCAAACTGTGCTACAAAAACTGAATAATGCACTCTATTCTTTACAAATGGATAGAATGTGTATGTATATATATATATATATATATATATATATATATAAAATGCTACATATAATTTTTTTATTATAACTGTAAAAAAGATTGTTGGAGTACATTTTAGAAGAAAATATTATTCCAGTCTTTCTACTTCAAAATTTCTTGTTTAATTCAATGCGTTACTTTCCATTTCATTATAATTATTTGTGAATTTTAGTAGCAATGTGTGTGTGTGTGTGTGTGTGTGTGTGTGTGTTTTTATATCCCGGTGGGGACTTAAACCTGAATACACACAGACTCATGGGGACTTGTGTCATGGTGGGGACCTAAATTGAGGTCCCCACGGGTAAACAAGCTTATAAATCACACAGAATGAAGTTTTCTGAAAATCTAAAAATGCAGAAAGTTTCCTGTAAGGGGTAGGTTTAGGTGTAGGGTTGGTGTAGGGCAATAGAAAATACGGTCTGTACAGCAGAAAAAGCATTACGCCTATGGAGAGTCCCCACAAGGATAGCAAACCAGACGTGTGTGTGTGTGTGTGTGTGTGTGTGTGTGTGTGTATGTGTAGATGTTATATGCTGTGATATATATGTGATATATGTAATATATATGTTGTGTGTGTGATTCAACAATGTATTATTGAATCACACACACACATATACATAAACATATATATAATAATAGCATTTTATTATATATATATATATATATATATATACAGTGCCCTCCACTAATATTGGCACCCTTGGTAAATATGAGCAAAGGCGGCTGTGAAAATAAATCTGCATTGTTTAACCTTTTGATCTTTCATTAAAAGATTTTACAAAATTCTAACCTTTCATTGAAGTAAAACCATGGAAATTGCAGGAAAATCTCATTATGAAAAAGATGTTTTCTCTAGTTCAAGTTAGCCACAATTATTGGCACCCAATTACGTTTTCCCAAGCTAATAGTTCTGAGTTTTCTCCTATAATGCCTGATGTGTTTGGAGAACACCTGACAAGAGATCAGAGACCATTCCTTCATCCATAATCTCTCCAGATCCTTCAGATTTCCAGCTCCATGTTGGTGCTTCTTCTCTTCAGTTCACCCCACTCATTTTCTATAGGGTTCAGGTCAGGGAACTGAGACAGCCATGGCAGAAACTTCATTTTGTGCTCAGTGACACATTTTTGTGTTGATTTTTATGTTTGTTTTGGATCATTGTCTAGATGGAAGATCCAAACATGGTCCATTATAAGATTTCTTACAGAGGCAGTCAGGTTTAAGTTTTTTATCTGTTGGTATTTGATAGAATCCATGATGCCATGCATCTGAACAAGATGTCCAGGACCTCCGGCAGAAAAACAGGCCCACAATATTAAAGATCCAGCAGTATATTTAACCATGGGCATAGGCTACTTTTTATCCCTGTTTGCACCAAACCCATCTGGTGGGTTTGTTGCCAGAAAGCTCTTTTTTGTGTTTCATCTGACCATAGAAGCCAGTGCCATTTGAAGTTCCAGTCGTGTCTGAGAACTGAAAATGCTGGAGTTTGTTTTTGGATGAGCCAAGATGAGTTTTTGGATGAGTTTTTTTCTTGAAACTCATTTGAACAACATGTGGTGATGTAGGGGCTATTTGATATTTTAGGTTTTTTGACCCCAAGATTCAACTAATCTCTGTAATTCTCCAGCTGTGATCCTTGGAGAGTTTTTGGCCACTCAAACTCTCCTCCTCACCGTGCATTGTGACGCACGATATATATATTATGATAAAGACACACGTCCTCTTCCAGGCAGATTCATAACATCTTTAGTTGATCGGAGCCTCTTAATTATTGCCCTGATGGTGGAAATGGGGATTTTCAATGCTTTAACTCTTTTCTTACAGACACTTTCTATTTTGTGAAGCTATCATCAGAACTACATTCTCTGGTTTTACTCCTTGTGATGGATGATTAAGGGAATTTGGCTTTTGTGTTCCTCATATTTATAATCCTGTGGAACAGAAGTCATGGCTGGACAATTTCATGCTCCTAGTCACCCTGGTGTGCTAAAAATGTAAATATGAATGGGAATATACTTCAGAGATATTTTACTCATAAAAATTTCAAGCGGTGCCAATAATTGTGGCCAAGATTCATTGGAGAAAAACATTTATTTCATCATGAGATTTTTTCCCCATTTTCAATTGTTTTACTTCAATGATAGGTTAGAATTTTGTGAATTTTTGGAATGAAAGATCAAAAGGATAAACAATGCAGATTTATTTTCACAGCCGCCTTTGCTCATATTTACCAAGGGTGCCAATATTAGTGGAGGGCACTGTATATATATAGACCCTTTTAGGGCCGATGTCACAGTTACGTCACAGCGCTAGCTGGAGGCAAAACAAAGCGAGAACTGGAGGCGGCTCATTCAAACCAGCGCAGATTCAGCTACATAAGGAGCTTAAAATATCATCTTGTTGTGATGTTGGGTGCCAGAATCAATGTAGTAGAGGCTTCAATTTGAAATTTTAACGCATACCTGATGCTACTTCCAGACAAAAAAACGACGACAGCTGTGGTGAAACGAGATAAAACGAGCGGACTGGACAGAAACTATTGTCAAAAATGCTCGTGTTTGCAGCACACTCTTCTTATCAGAAAAGGTTAAATAAAGTATTGTCTTTTGTTGTTATGGGCGCGTCTAAAGATTTCTTATGCATCTCACTATGTTGTGTATGAAATAATGTCTGTGTGCATGTGTTTAAAACAACAAACTGATGATTTATATGCTTAATCATCTGCAATTGTATATAAATTGTTGTGATTAATTGTGGCTGGAATATAATGTAGCTGTAAAAATAGTTGCCTGCTGACATTGAAATATATATATATATATATATATATATATATACACATATATATATATATATATATATATATATATATACACACATCTTCATGACTAGATAGACATGGTGAGTTTGTCTTAACTATACAGGTTAGATGTGAGTCACTCAACCGGAGGGAATCCTGTCAGATCGTCCATCCTTTGAGTAAAAGCGTGTGCAGGTCGGCCAATCTGGTTTCGTCCGTTAAAGTTAACCTTTTCAAATAACAATCGCGGTCCCGGACAGTGAGTGACCTTACATATGCAGGTAAAATTGGAATTTCTCCAGTTATTGTTAAAAAAAACAAGCTAACAAACTTCATAGCTAGCGTTAGTGAAGCGGTCAAGGGAATCTTTCTGCCTCCAGCTAAGCTCCACCCACAGAAAAACCTCATATATATATATATATATATATATATATATATATATTATAATGCTAATCAATACATTATTTAGTTATACATTGTATTTAGTTAGCACAGTTATATAGGACCATATATAAATATCTTCCTAACAATAATATAATATAATGTATGAATTAACATTATAAATATATTATTTATAAATACATAACTCCATAATATTTATATTTTTTAATATTTTTATATTTATATTTATTATGAAAATTTCACCTTTAGAATTAGAAATTAATAAATAAATAATTACATTTTTATGAAAGATATATAAAAGAGATTTAACTAATTTACCAGACTAAATATTGAAAATCAATTCAAGTATACTGAATTATGGGATATAGTGCTCTATGCAGTGTAAACTGCACATTTTGATTCTTGTATCAGGTAGTACACATTTTTATGTATACAGAAACTAGATCCTGCATACAGCAAAAACAGTACAGTAGTATGCTGAACATACTCAAAGACTAAGAAAGAGCAGAAAACAGGTTGATCTTTCCTCAGTTCTCTCTTACTGTAAGATATGACTAATGGCGGGGTCAGTGCGCCCGATGAGCGGGAAGATTAGTTCTGACCTTGAACACGACCTCTGCAGGTTTCGAGGGGAGAGGAAGGAGGAGGAGGAAGAGGAAGAGGGGGCCGCCGGCGTGCCGTTATTTCTCTCATCATTAGGGGTTGTTTCCAGTCCGAGGCTGGGGGGGTGGTTATTAATTTCATTTCTTTATGATTCACAGTCTGCTCTTTTGAAATATGCCATATGCTCGGAGCAATCGGAGGATGACAAGTGTCGGAATCAGTCCAGTAAAGGAAGCCTAAATGAGGCTGATTTACGGTCCCTGCCTCCCGGCGAGTCTGGCTTTCTGCCTCCCCCTCTTTTTTACGATAAACTCCCCCAGCATGGGGAAACAGCAGGCCGTCCCGGCCCCGGCGCGGTCTACACGTGTACCCCTCTCCCAATCAATCCCACATAGAGGCCTGATAACGCGTCACAGGAGAACCCCACGAAAAAAGCTGATAACCAACATGGAGGCCCAGTACATATTTATTAGGGCAGGTGGGCACGCAATCAATACGGAGGAGCAAAATCAGTTTGTTTTAATCATGAACAAACATATTGACCTAACACAATACAGGCCACTTTATCTGGGACTAATAAAAATTCATGGACTGTAAACAGGGCGAGGTACTATCTCTGCTTTGCACTCTTTCTCTTTCCCTCCCGTGTTTCTCTGAAATGAACTTTTACTGAAATGTGTTACAATGACTGAGTGAGTCTGGCTGTAGAACGTGTGACAGCACGACAGAGATTGAAATGGAAGACAATCTAATCGCCGGCTCGCGGTATTGTAATATTCAGCCGTGGTTTTGCTAAATTGGTTTAAGAGAATCAAAAGTCAAGGCTCATTTGAAATATTACTGATAAATCTATAATTTAACATCCTGCATTATATGCTTCCAGTTTAAGATAAGAAAGAAAAAATTACAATTATACACGATTTAGCAGACAATTTCTTATTTAAAGTGACTAACAGTACTTTAGGGACAGTCTCCATGGAGCAAAGTGAACAGGAAGAAGCACTCTGTCCACACTGAATGGCAAAAAAATGTGAACAATCAGCCAATCAGAACATTTTTTTTGTGTTTAATAGGCAGAGCAGGATTTTTGGACCAATGAGATTTAATGGTGGGTTAATTACTAACAACTGCCTGTCATGTCACGACAGTCTTTTACAGTACTCACCAAACCTTCCTTCTGTTAAACACAAATAAAAATGTTATTTTGCTCGACACAATCTTTCTAATATTGGAGAATGCAGCTGTGGTCAATTTTTTTTTTTACATGCATTAAAGTTCCAAAGTTATCCAATTTGTGCTTATTTCCATATTCAGTATACAACTGTACTGCAATTAATACTGAATGATGCAACTCATCTTGATGAAACTACTGGATTGTCATTTTTGCAGCTAGATATGCTAGGGCATGGTGTAAGAGTCTTGCCCAAGAGCACAATGGTAATAAATCATGAATTTCCATTGCATTGAAGAAAGACAGTCATATGGGTCTATAATGAATTCTGAAATGAAACTATTCCTTTAATTTGTTGCCTTTTCAAAATCAGCTTCAGGTTGTGCGTGTCTACCACAGATGCAATATGCTATATCAATTGTAGCTGGCAACTTTAAACGCACAAGAACCCAATTACCTTATACAGGTGATGCTGCTGTTCCTCTGACATCATCAGATCATGGCTGTCCGTCACTACGGATTCCATGTCCATCAGCCAATCCCAGAGCTCCTGGTACTCCGCCTCAAACTCTGATAGGCTGAATGGAAAGAAGAAAAATGAGACAGGCAGAAAGAAGTTCACAGCCTCTCCAGCTCAGGTGAGGTCTGGAGAGACAGTGTATGGACATATTTCACCGAGTGAATATTTGACAAGCGGAGGTAATTACACTAGCCCGTTAGTGGGCAGTGCACCGAGGCGCAGTGCGTCGTGGGTATGTGAAGTGTGAACAGAGTCGGGGAGCACGAGGGATCTCTGAGTGACGGCTCGTGAGGCAGAACGTCTTAATTAAACATGACTTCACCTCCCTCTTGCTCAACGGTGAAGCGCATTCAATATTTTTCAACAGCACTGGGATGATTGTATGTGCATACGTTTACACTGGAGCCGCGCACTCATAATAGCAGCACATCACCACGCACGCACAAACAAACATATTAGCGTCTGAGCTTTGCTTAGATTTGCGCCTCAGCAGGAGGGCCGCATGTTTAGAAACATTAGTCGGAAAATTGTTTGGAATTCGCACTGCTTTTGAGCGCTTTGACAGTTTTGTCAAACTAGCACCATTTTCCCCCTCTCGCTTTTTCAAGAGGTCCTGTTGTCCCTGAAGAAGAAAAACTATGAATGAGATTACACAAATAACGATCAAAGAAGGGTGCGAGAGAAAAATCAACATTTCCTTTTTATTTCAATTCAGCACAGACACAAAAGAAAGAGGAATGCGCTATCGAATGCTAGCACGTATGAAATTTCAACAAGGATAGAGCTGCGAATTAGCATTTCCAAGCAGGCGCTGATTAAACAAAACGACATTGGGGAGTACGTGAAAATTTGAGCCGTGTTTGTACGCAAGACATTGATCAGAACAAAACGGCAAAGACAGCAAATTAGAAACAGTGTGCAGCGGAAGTGTGAAGACTCCCTCAGGCGCTGCGTTCTTCGACTGATATTAAAACTCAATATGCTGTTTGTGAGTTAAACAGCATCTTTCTGTATTCTTGCATACCGTATTGTTTTTCGTACTCTCTTTTTTTTCCCCCTCACTAACATAAATCTAAATGCTTGTAAAACAAGCTCTCGGGGCATCCAAACAACATTAACAACGAATAACGAAAAACAAGTAGGAGAAAAAAATGTAAGATCCATTTAGCAAACGTGCATCATGGGATATTGTTCTGTCAGCATCATTTTCTCCTGCTCGCTTTGGTTCGTGAACAGAACAATTATACATGCTTTCCTCTAAAACATAAACTCTTTTGAAGATTGATGCCTGCACTTGGGTGAATCTCACAAAAAACGTTTCACCTCAAAATCAAAAGAACAATGATATTTAATGGAGAAATAAAAAAATAAAAAAATAAAAAAATAAAGATTATCTTTAGGGCCATAAAAAAAAGTGTGTGTGTGTGTACTGTATGTTATAAACATTATTGGTAACACTTTAGAATAGGGAACACTTATTCACTCTTATACGACTTTTCCCTCAATAAATTCCTAATTTGCTGCTTATTAATAGTTAGTAAGGTAGTTGTTAAATTAAGGTATTGGGTAGGATTAGGGATGTAGAATAAGGTCATGTAGAATAAGGCATTAATATGTGCTTAATTTGTGCTAATAAATGGCTAATATTCTAGTAATATGCATGCTAATAAGCAACTAGTTAAGAGACCCTAAAATAAAGTGTTACTATATTATTATTATCATCAAAAAAATAGATATATAAATATATATACAAAATATACACACATATACATTTACGTGTGTGTATATAATATACACAGTAATAATAATAATATCAACAATAATATATATACTTTGTCAGTAACATTATTTTCAAAATAATTACTGTAAATATTGTGTGTGTGTATTTTTAATTCATGTATATATCAAAAAGTGAATTCAAAATGTCATTTTTACGTTGTTTTTCCACGCTAATAATAATAATAATAATAATAACAACAACAATTTAATAATTCCTCTTAATAGCAGTAACAAGTGACAAATCATATATAGTTCATGGCTGCAATGCAAACTAAAAGATACTGAATCTTCAAAAAGTTGAACATGCCCAAATTATTTATAATTATTTACATGATTAATTTCAGTTAAAATGCTATTTCAAATTCAAAATGTCAACATAGAAAATAAAACTAATCAAGGCACTTGGTCTGTTTAAACAAACAAACAAAAAAATTCTTATTCCTTTCTATGGTTTTTTTGAAACTTGAAAGGTTTTGTGAGACTCATCCACCTGTTCATCAGATCTCACACATGGAGCGGTTTTGTCGACAAGCATTAGCCGTTAGCCACTTGAAACGGGCTCCTCCGGGTCAGAGCAGCACTGACACTCCTGTGAGACAGAAATGGATGCCTCTCCGTCTTTCTTTCTTTTCAAATCCTTTTAACGTCAGCGTGCCCCCCACTCAGCACCGCGCCACCTTTCTAAGAGGGGGAGGTGGTCTAATTCATCAGCGCTCACCCTGAGCCTCACCGGGAAAGGTTGGCCGGCTGTATTGACATCCCTCACATCTCATACGAAGTGACGGTTTTATAGAAAGAGCTCTTTAATTTATGGTGCTAATCCCTGGCGCCTAATGCGGGGGACTTAACATCTCCTTTTCACCGCTGTCTGTTGTGTTTCCCTCGTCTCTCCTCTCCTGGAGAGGGATTTGATTCCTGAATGGCAGGCGTCCCGTTTCTATCAGGTGCGCGGGGATGCTGGGAGCCGCGGCAGTGGGCGTCAGCCCTTGATGAGGCCGGCGAGCTGGAGAGAGGCAAAGGAGGCCATCGAATTCGACAGTGCCTCCCTTAAGACATGTTTCCATGCAAAGGTAAGGGCCAAAGAGTCAAAACAATGAATCCTTGAGCAGGCAGCTCATCATTAAAATTCAAAGGATCATTATGGGTTTTTTACTGCAAAATAAATCATTACGACGAGAAGCTTAAAAGGATTAAAACGATGTTTGATTCAAAGCCAAGCCGAGGAGTCCGATCCGGACTCTACGGTTAACATTCAGGACTTTACTGGATCAGGAGAGAGAGAGGGGGAGGATAGAGAACTAATGGACCACCAAATAAAAGGATTAGTTATTTTAGGAAAGAGAAAAAAAAAGATAATGCAAGTCTGTAACCACATGAGGGACCACTAAGTAGCATTAGAGAAGGGTTACTTCAGGCCCTTAAAATAAATCTAATCTACAGTATTGATCAAACGGCAAGATATTTGTGAAAACAAAAGAGCCCAGGCACAAAATATAAAATATACTTCAGGAAGTTATTGGCGTTCTAAGCCGGCATCATAATACTCACGGAAGCCCTTAAGTGAAGGATTTGAAATGTTCTACACAACAAATCCACGTCATACAAATCAGGCTCCTCAAAACAAAGTGCACGAAAGACTTGACTTCCAAACAGTATTAATTAATAAAACTACTGAAAAAAAAAATAAATACAAATTGCATCATTTTAACATAACATTAATTAAAATAAAAACAAACTAACAATGACTTTGGAAGAAAAAAAATTAAAAATGTGGCATTCACAATGTGAACAGAGTGCTGCCATACAAACTCATTAAATGTAAAACAATATCCTGATCCTATTTGATAAATGCTTTTCATTACAAAAAATAAATATATTTGAATAAAATATTCATTATTAAGTTAATATTAATATTTATTATGTTTGGTCTGGTACAACTTGTGTTTGCAAACAAAAATGTAATTTTCATTAATTAAAATATATTAATTTTTTTGTTATTTTTGAGTAAAACAGACTAAAATGAATGAAAATGACATGATGAAATATTGACAATTTAAAGCACATTTTCACTAAAACTACAGTGAAACAGTTTTCTGATGCTGAAAAACTATAATGAAAATCCTTTTCTAATGCTTTAGTCCATAGCATTCACAGTTTTGAATACAGTGGTGAACAATGCAATAGTATAAATGTACACACATACTGTAATAGTACATTTTTTGGACGCTTTTCAGTATTTAATGTATTTATACTCAACATTTCTTTCACCTTGTCCACTTGGATTTATCTTTCCACAGTGCATTCTGGGATTGCATTCTCCATGAAGGACACATGTGATGCTGTTTTCGAAAAAAATTAGGCATGTAAACACATTTCTCATCGTACCTGTTAGACTTGGACATCAGGGTGAAGTCGACGCTTCTGCTGTTGGAGCAGTACTGTTGACTTTTAAGTTTCCCTCTCATCTGATCCAGAACATCTTTCTGAGCCTCTCGATGGCTCTGTTGGACCTCCACCTGCTGACACCAAAAACAAACAGAGAGAAAGAATCAGAACAGATATCATTTGAACAACCTCAATTACCTCAACGCCACTGATTCAACTTCAAGAACTATTAAAAAACAATAAACTATTAGAACTCGCAAAACTAATTCAGACCTCTAGCATTTAGCCGAATCAATACGGCAGCAATAAAGAGCGACGCTTGAAACTGGCGTCGTTCCATCTCAGAAAGGAGCGTGTTGGTTTTCAGAAGTGATTAGGAAGCACTTGTACATGCTTTTCAAATCAGATGGAAAAAATATGTATTTCTCCTCGGTGCTTGAGAAAATTGGCTACATTGGCTTGACGCAGATCAGTTATTGTGCAAAATACGAGGCGATGAATGAGCGAGCCAATAAAATCTCCAACAGACGGCTTTGATTTTTTGCTCATTTCTCAACACTTTATGAAGCGCGCCGGCTTCGCATTCTCCACCGAGCGCCCGGCGCCTGCTCGGCAGATGCCTCTAGAAAGGTCAGACGATTCCATGAATGTAAACTGCTCCTCAATCAAAGCTACCCTTGATAATAAACAAGAAAATCAACAGAAAGATGTGTCGCTTTTTCATTCCATTTATTGGGCGGGCATCAAACGCCGGGGCTCGGGCGCTTTGCTCATTTGGGAGGAATGAAATGAACCTAACTAGGAGCTCTAGAAAATTAGCGGCGCGAGCGCGCAGACTTCTCCTCTCCCTCCTCGGAGGAATTTGCTTTCATTTGCCTTCATTTTTGATTCACTCGGCTGGCTCGCCGATGCCATGTCAGGATCCTAATTACTCAATCCCACCGGAGCGGCTTACACACACAATAATAACCGATGCCCACCTCC
>JAFVLL020009818.1:0-16123 GCA_021397915.2 Tor tambroides | reverse complement strand
AGTTTTAAATGAACACTTATAATGTGTGCACACTACAGAGTGTTAGAGTAACACTGAATCAGTGCTGAAGTTAATGAGATAATTCTGTGATTAAGTTATTATTGAGCATTAGTGATGCACAGATGCTGTTAACAAGCAGAATCACTGAATGAAAGAGAAACACAAGAACTACAACTGACTTCAGCCACAGCCTTAGATGAAATCAACTGACATAAAGAAGACATTAAATCTCTCAAGATCTGATTAAAAAACTCCTAAATCAATGCAAGTTGTTGTTTTTTTTTAACTACCATGATGAAGATCAGTGTTAGCTGTAGTTGGGCTCTTGAACCTTGACTTTTTAACATTAACTTTCCTTTGGTTGTTGTAAATGTGTTTTAAAACACTTTTATTATGGCAAAAAGAACCAAAACAAAATCTGTAATATTATTAGTTATGTTTTGCTAATGACATAACCATCATTAAACATATTATTCACTGATTTTTTTCCCCCGTGTCTCTTTTGTTATCAAAGTGATGATGTAATAACAGCCTGCTCATTGTTTTGCTCTAGTTTATGTAAGATTGTTAAAAACATTACTGACAATTTATTAAAAAAAAGCTCTAAAGTGCTGCAAAACACACACCTCAAGAATCAGCGTATGAATCTCAACAATGGTGACTATCAACCAAAATAAATAGATCAACTCTGAACATCACAAAAAACGCTACTAAAACTCAACACAAAAACAAAAGCAATTATAAAAGCAAATAGAAAGAATTAGAGAAAATAAGTGGACAATTCAGTGGCATAATTTATTCATGCCACAATGCATGCTGGGAGTCATGGGTGAGTTTTGCACTGTGCTGGTACCCAGCATGCATTGCAGCATGAAACTTTTGACTCACCATTGCTGAGATTCATATGCTGATTCTTGATGTCTGTATGTGTCTAAAAGATTCCATAGACCTGAAGGTTTTGTGCATAGAATGTTTTACAATTCTTTATATTTTGTAGTGTCATATATCGTAAATAACATGAAACTAATAAAAAACCCCACACCACTTCATTAAAGACTGCATGAAATCAGAGAAGCAGGCTGCTTCATGATGATTACAAACCAAAAACATTTACTTATAGTTTTTTTTGGCTTTTGTTGAAAGTGAAAGTCATGACATATTGTCAAGTATGGTAACCCATACTCGAAATTGGTGCTCTGTGTTTAACCCATCCAAGCGCACACACACAGCAGTGAGTAGTGAACAAATGCACGCACACACGCACCATGAACACATACCCGGAGCGCTGTTCATTCACAGTCTTCACCTTCAATTCCTGCCGGTGCGAGAATCGAACTGGCGACCTTCAGGTTACAAGCCTGACTCGCTAACCATTAGGCCACGACTATGAGTATAGTCAATTTTCATATACTTATCAGAATATGGTCAGAATAAAACCATCTGCAAATGACTATATGTATGTAAACAACAACAAAACACAGTCAAAAAAAAAGTTTGTTAATGATTTGTTAATGAAAGTTATTATAAAGTGTTACCATATTTATTTAATAGACATAAAAAAATAATAATAATAATCTTCACATCTCATACAGTATATTTTGTGCAAAATTGCCCAAGACTTTTCTCACAACTGCAGTTTGTTCCACTATCATGGAAATATTTTCACAGTTCTATAGATTTAGACAGTATTATTATTGTTATTATGTTCAGTGTGTGTTTGCTCCACTCACCTCTCCATGCAGTACTGAAGTAAAGTAGCCTAAAGAAAAGATCAAAAATACAAATCATTTAGCTGTGACCGGAAAAACAAGGAATCTTGGGAAATATGTCACAGTTATTTTGATATTCTGCACTTTTTTCATTAGTTCCAGTTTCCCTGCTGTTTTGGTTTCATAGGTTTCTGATTATGTATTTGTTGTTTCTGCAGCCTCAAGGTAAAACCCCACAAGTTATGTTAACTCAAACAGTTTGAGGAAACCAATTACCTTAAACCATTTAAGTTTTAAAACTAATAGTTACGAGTACACTGAACTTATTACAATTGAGTTCAATAAAAGAAGATATACATTACAGTTAAGTAATTAAGTGATTAAGTGTTGATTGTGCATTAGGAATGAACATCTGCTGTTAACAAACAGAATCACTGAAAAAAAGAGAAACACAAGAGGTGTGTTCGATTTGAGGCGGCGCTGCGCAAAATGATCAGTGTATGACATCAAAGTACCGCGAGAGCGTTAAGAAAGCAGATGGATCCTTATGCTTTCGAATCGCTCTTGCGGTACTTTGATATCATACACTGATAATTCTGCGCAGCACCGCTTCACGTCGAACACACCTAATAGCTACTCCTACAACTGACTTCAGCCACAGCCTTAGATGAAATTAACTGAAATACTAATATATATATATATATATATATATATATATATATATATATATACATAGGGGGAAATCATAGAGGCAGAGGGAGACAAGACAACCCCATCTGAGGGTTGTCCCCCTTAAAAAGATGATTAAAAAAACCATGCTGTGTATTATAAATAATGTTTTATCCTTGAAATAATTGTGTAAGTAGTAAAACAACACAAACGCAAACGGGGCAAAAATGCGTTTCAAGTTTAAAAACATTTTGAGTCTTCTCCTCTCTTGCATCGGATGATTTTTTTTTTTCTCTTTGCGAGAGCAGCGTGCGTCCGGTTTTCTATGAGAGCAAAGAAAATCCACGTGCGAGGGAAGAGATATATATACACTGAACAAAACTATAAACGCAACACTTTTGTTTTTGCCCCCATTTTTCATGAGCTGAACTCAAAGATCTAAGACTTTTTCTATGTACACAAAAGGCCTATTTCTCTCAAATATTGTTCACAAATCTGTCTAAATCTGTGTTAGTGAGCACTTCTCCTTTGCCGAGATAATCCATCCACCTTACAGGTGTGGCAAATCAAGATGCTGATTAGACAGCATGATTATTGCACAGGTGTGCCTTAGGCTGGCCACAATAAAAGGCCACTCTAAAATGTGCAGTTTTATCACACAGCACAATGCCACAGATGTCGCAAGTTTTGAGGGAGCATGCAATTGGCATGCTGACTGCAGGAATGTCCACCAGAGCTGTTGCCCGTGAATTGAATGTTCATTTCTTTACTATAAGCCGTCTCCAAAGACGTTTCAGAGAATTTGGCAGTACATCCAACCGGCCTCACAACCGCAGACCACGTGTAACCACACCAGCCCAGGACCACCACATCCAGCATCCTCACCTCCAAGATCGTCTGAGACCAGCCACCCGGACAGCTGCTGCAACAATCGGTTTGCATAACCAAAGAATTTCTGCACAAACTGTCAGAAACCGTCTCAGGGAAGCTCATCTGCATGCTCGTCGTCCTCATCGGGGTCTCGACCTGACTGCAGTTCGTCGTCGTAACCGACTTGAGTGGGCAAATGCTCACATTCGATGGCGTCTGGCACTTTGGAGAGGTGTACTCTTCATGGATGAATCCTGGTTTTCACTGTACAGGGCAGATGGCAGACAGCGTGTATGGCGTCGTGTGGGTGAGCGGTTTGCTGATGTCAGCGTTGTGGATCGAGTGGCCCATGGTGGCGGTGGGGTTATGCTATGGGCAGGCGTATGTTATAGACAACGAACACAGGTGCATTTTATTGATGGCATTTTGAATGCACAGAGATACCGTGACGTGATCCTGAGGCCCATTGTTGTGCCATTCATCCACGACCATCACCTCATGTTGCAGCATGATAATGTACAGCCCCATGTTGCAAGGATCTGTACACAGTTCCTGGAAGCTGAAAACATCCTAGTTCTTGCATGGCCAGCATACTCACTGGACATGTCACCCATTGAGCATGTTTGAGATGCTCTGGATCAGCGTATACAACAGCTTGTTCCAGTTCCTGCCAATATCCAGCAACTTCACACAGCCATTGAAGAGGAGTGGACCAACATTCCACAGGCCACAATCAACAACCTGATCAACTCTATGCGAAGGAGATGTGTTGCACTGCGTGAGGCAAATGGTGGTCACACCAGATACTGACTGGTTTTCAGATCCCTCTGACCCCCTCGGACCCCCCCAATAGAGTAAAACTGCACATTTTAGAGTGGCCTTTTATTGTGGACAGCCTAAGGCAAACCTGTGCAAAATTCATGCTGTCTAATCAGCATCTTGATATGCCACACCTGTAAGGTGGATGGATTACCTCGGCAAAGGAGAAGTGCTCACTAACACAGATTTAGACAGATTTGTGAACAATATTTGAGAGAAATAGGCCTTTTGTGTACATAGAAAAAGTCTTAGATCTTTGAGTTCAGCTCATGAAAAATGGGGGCAAAAACAAAAGTGTTGCGTTTTATAATTTTGTTCAGTGTATATATATATATATATATATATATATATATATATATATATATATGAATGTATTTTGTTTTGTTTATTTATGGATGTATATTATATGTATTTTTGTTTTGTTTTTATTCTGCTATGTACAATGCTTTGGCAATATGTATCTAAGTATATCATGCCAATAAAACAATACGAATTGAAATTGAATTGAGAGAGAGAGAGAGTTCCGTTGAGCAGCAGCAGCAACAAGATGAGCTCCTGATTATTTTACTTTTAATGTTGTTTTAAAATAAGACAGACATTCAGTTCTGACAAATTTAAAACAAAAAGACTTCCTACAACTTATATTACCCACAAGAGGAGTTTAAATCAACCAAGAAAAACAGCAGAAGACAACTCACTGAGAGCAACCCAAAGGGCCACACAACTGTCACAGAGAGAAGACCTCTCAAACTGACTATTGTTTACACTACTCTGGCATTTTCGAGGTCGAAAAAGGAGACTTTTGAAAATGCTGCAGACCCCATTTTAGTTTGAAAGCTCCGGGATGAGTTTCAGTGTAAACGGACCAAAACAGAGACTTTTGAAAACGATGGCGTGGCTGCCCACATTCTCTCTGTGTATCCTTGACGACCGTGTAAACAATAACATCATGCTCGTTATCGTACCCATAGATATGTATGGGTAGATCCCCCATTCGACCGCTCCAAGCACGCAGACGCGTCTGCCATCTAAATAATAGGGCATCTACCTATACATATATATGGTTGTACCTGCATGAATGGTCATGTGACATCCGTTTTCGGTTGTGTAGTGTAAACGGAGATCATTTCTGAAACGCAGCAGAAACGCCAGTGTAAACGGGGATCGTTTTCATTCTAAAACACCATTTTAAAATGAAACGTGTAAACGGGGCCTAAGACCCTTCCAGACCAAGTCTTGTATGAAGTTATCCACAGACTAAACCCTCAGAGAAGCAAAGGAGGATATCAAACATCAACGCATAAGGAAGAGCCCCAGAAAGTAAGGAAGAAACTTTTGAAACAACATTTAAGCTACTTCAGGAGGAATATTTTTTTGAAAAGCAGTATTCACTTCAGGAGGAATATTTTTGATGTTTTTTTATACGACAGTGTCAATGAGGATGGTCATTTTGGTCTTGTTTTACTGTTTATGCACAGATTTTGATCAATATTTTAATATTGTGGACATTTTGATCAATATTTGTATATAGTTCACAGAGGAACTCTCAAAAACAAACAAAGAGACAGTTTTTTCAGTAATTTGTTTACATTCTAAAACCAGCGATGGCCACTGCAGCATGCAGCATAAGGACAATTCTGAAACACTGTTTGCTGACTATGACCGCAGTTCAATGACCAACCTGCTCTTCTACACTGAAAACAGCTCCTTATGGCATACTGCTTTCTGCCAACACTTTACCTTCACCACAAAAAGAGGCATCTGCAAAGGCAGACAGATCCTGGTATTTGAAGATGCTGAAGGAAATGAGGAATCAAGAATTTTATCTCTAAACTTATACCACAATGGCACTGTCATGATCCAAGGCTCGGAGCCTGCCCTCCAAGCATTTACAGTTGACTTTATGCAAATTAAACAGCAGGCACATCTTAATACAAGTCTCATGCAAGATCATACAGATATAAATACAAATCCCTGCAAACAAGCCTGCACTGGCCCTTTACGGGCTGCCAGTGCAGGGCCCCTGAGAATTTGCTCATTGGCAAAACGTTGGCCCTTTAGCGCTGGCCCTGCACGGGCAGCCCTCACTTAGCCTCCAGGAAGCCTAAGCACTGTTATATTGAAAATAATAAAGTTTGAAGTCACTGTTATGGAGGTAAGTACTTGCTTTAGTTGCGTTCCTGACCCTTGACTTTTTAACTTAAGTTTTATTCTGGCTGGTGTTACTTTGTGTTTCTGAAGCACATTTGTTACAGAAAAAGTCAAAAAAGAAAAACTGATTTGATGAGTCAGTCATCATGTAGTGTCCTGATTCTCTGATCTCACCTAAAGTTTGATTTCTGAGGACATCATTCAGATTTAATTATTTCGTATTATAGTAGCTCTAGAATACCACTGAACTAAATTTTGTCCTGCTTTAGTATTGCAGAACCAGTTATAACAGCCGAGCAAAATCTAACTTTAAAAATGTAAGGGTCAAGAGAACAACTAAAGCAAACACTGACCACTATAATGGTGACATAAAAATTGTGATTTTCATCTTTGGTGATGCTGCTCATTAACATCAGGTGTCTTCAATAATGGTCAATCATCACTCAGTTAATCACTTAATTATCTCATTAACTTTAACTCTGCTTCACTGTTAATTTAACACTCTTATTTTAACACTTTCACACTCTTGAGTGTGGTCTCACATGTACTCCCAGGAGAGTTAATTTCACTCTGGATTTTTTGCTGTGTGCACTCCAGATCAGTGAAGATGATGTGCGCCAGGTCTTCAGAAAGAAGAAGAGAAGAAAGGCACCAGGCCCAGATGGTGTAACACCAGCCTGTCTGAAAACCTGCGTTGATCAGCTGGCCCCCATCTTCACACAGATCTTCAACAGATTACTGGAGCTGTGTGAAGTCCCTTCCCAGATAGCAACATATTGTCGGCCCAGATCCGGCCCACATCTGGCACATGTGGAATGATAATCTGGCCCACATGTAGCGTGGAATGATGGCACTTGGGTGGACCGCTCCTGTTTGCCAGATCTGGGCCAAAAGCAGGCCATAGCAATGCCACATGTCAGCCAAGAGCAAAGAAATAAACCACACTGGACCTTATCTGAGCCACAAAATCTTCATAAATTATTTATAGAGTCCTCTCAGCTTGTTTAAGTTTGTTAACAAGCAAAATCACTGAAGGAAAAAAGAGAACAGAAAAAATAGAGACGAACATAATCTCAAAAAATACAACTAACTTCAGCCACAGCCTTAGATGAAATCAACTGAAGATAAAAGACACTAAATCTCTGATGATCTCAGCAGAGGAGGATTAAACAACTCCACAAACAGCATTACCAGCTTCACTTATTACCAACCAGACTGACTTTATGTTAGAGGTTTACAGACGTTCTTATTGAGAATTAACAGGAGTTTAAATATAATGTTTGTTTCATTTGAAGTCACCATAATAGTGACTGCTGTTTCCAATAGCTGGGCTCTTAACTCTTATTACAATTAGTTTGTTTTGTTGGGCTGTTGTGATTGTATGTTTATTAAACACATTTGCAGTAACAAATAAAAACAAAATGAGGTCAGCTGATGATAGTCAGCTATTGATGGCTTGACAATCATAATGAAGTGCCTGATTCACTAATGAAAAACATTTGATGTTATACAATCCATGTATGAAAACAGTAAATGTGTGGTCAAAATTAGGAATTTCAGAAGTGCGTTCTTCCAGCAGGGTCGTGGAGTGAGGCAGAGATGCAGTCTGAGCCCAACCCTGTTTAACATCTACATCGGCGAGCTGGCAGAAGCTCTGGATTGCTCCGGCAGCATCCCGGGCCTCGCTCTGCATGACTCTGAAGGAAAATGCCTGCTGTATGCGGACGACCTGGTTCTGCTGACCTCCACAGCTGAGGGTTTCCAGAACAGCCTGGCCCTGCTGGAACAGTACTGTGAGGAATGGGCACTGACAGTCAACCTGGACAAAGCCAGAGTCATGGTGTTCCAGAAGAAGACCAGGTCTCAGATTTAATTTGGCCAATTAAAATTACCAATTAAAACATGGATCAAATTATATCACGCAATCATTAAACCAATTCTACTGTACGGGAGTTTGAAAATAGAGATAAGAATTTGAAAATTGGGATAAAACTTTAACAGAAAGAACACAATTGGAATTTGTAAAAAACATTCTAAGGGTAAACAGAGGCACTTCCAACAATGCCTGCAGGGCTTACCTGGCTTGTACCCCTTACACATTGAATAAAAAAAAGAGCTGTTCAATTCTGGCATCACCTGAGTCAATCTGACACTGAATCTATTCAATATAAAACCCTCCTTGCCAATGAAACCCCCACAGTGTCTCATCCTCTAAGTACACTCGTGCTTAAACTAATGCATGAAATTCAAGCTGAGTCTAATTCCGACCACAACCCCAACATTCATAAAGAAATTGACAAAAATCTGAAGTATAATTATGATGAAGAATTAAAAAACGAATTTGACCTCAAAACCAAACTCCAGTGTTATTCGGCCCTAAACAGAACCACACAATTGGCAAATTACCTAACAATCAAACATTTAAAAGAAAGACAAATCCTTTCAAAATGTCGACTCAGCGAGCATGACTTAGAAATAGAGAAAGGAAAACAGAGAAAATCCTGGATACCGAGAGAACAACGATTATGTAAACACTGCAACTTAAATCAAACAGAGAATGAGAAACACTTCCTTTTTGTCTGCCCCAAATACACCACTACAAGGCAAAAATTCTTTCTACAATTTGAAGTACTGAATTGTCCATTTTTTTCTCTGGATGACTCAGTGAAACTACGCTATATACTCGGAGAGATCAAACTAGCTGCAAAATATGTATACTCTATACAAACCATACGAAATGGTTAATTTATTGTATCCATTTGCTTTATTTGACATTCTTTATTGTATATAATTGTAATTATTATTATTAATATTAGAAATACTGTATGCTGTTGGTATTTTTATTGTATTGTATTTATCTATTTATTTTCTCTCATTTATTGCTTTGTTACCTTTTTTACTTTGATGGTGTAATCATATTCTATATTTTATTCTGTATTCAAATGCTTTGGCAATACTGTAACACAAATGTCATGCCAATAAAGCAACTTGAACTTGAGAGAGAGAGAGAGAATTGAATTGAATTGAATTGAGAGATATACTGTGAGGTTTGTTTTAATGAACCAGTTTAAACACCAATTCAGCAGCATGATGACGTCATCGTCACTTTTTGTCTCTCTATCACTCCTGCTCTCTGAGCATTTGTGGATTTACTGTGACTCTGTTTGCAGCTTTACACCAGCAGATGGCAGACAAGTGACTGTCTTTATGAGCAAGGCACTAAATCATTCAAATAATGCTGTGTGCGTGCGTGTCTGTAACTCACCATAAACAAGAACAAACAGGACAAAAATGTGGTTGCGGAGCAGTGTTTTTCTCGTTGCTGGCGTCATCATGTCAGTTCCTGGTGTTTATATCTAGAATGGAGTCAACAGATAAAGTATCAGTGGCTAGCGCATGATGTTTTAGTGTCCTAATATGTAAAAAATCTCTACACAGCAGTTTACTATAATATATTATCATACAGAAAGGTTTCAGATTAACTGACAGACTAGGAATATTTGACCTTTTGAAAATTATCACACAACATGCACACATTTATGTAAAATGGTTTAAAGAACAGCTGTAAAGAACAGTAACTGCTCTTTGTAAATAACTGAAATCTTTTCTGGGAAAGTCCTAAGCTTTTTCATGCTGATGGCCTGCACCCCAGTCGAAGCGGACGCTACGCTTCATATGACTAGTAAGCCAATTCTCAAATAACTGCTATGATGGCTTTTGTTCTACCCACTTAAATGATAGAAGTACTTGTGTTGTCCAATCCATAAAGACTGTGCCTGTTTTTAATGCAAGATCTAGAAAAATCTGCTAAATGCTAAATAAATTAAAAACAATTTTTAAAGCTTGGGCTCCTAAACATTAGATCACTCACACCCAAAGCATTTATTGTAAATAAAATGATCACAGATGATAGATTTGATGTACTCTGCTTGACTGAAACCTGGCTTAAACCAAATGACTACATTGGTCTAAATGAGTCTAAACTGAAAAAGGTTAGAGAAAAACGTACTGCACCATGGTACAACAGTAAAAAAAAAACAAAAAAAACAACAACAACTAACTTGGAAGTTTTTAGAATTGCGTGAAAAAAAAACAGTATGTCCAGCTATAGACAGGCTCTAAAAGCAGTCAGGAACGAGCATATCTGCAAACTCATATAAAATAACCAAAACAATCCAAGGTTTTTATTTAGCACAGTGGCTATAATCAGACATCACCCAAACTAAATATTCTCTCATAGTTTAGTAATGACTTTATGAATTTATTGACTGATAAAACAGATAACATCAGAAATACAATAAAAAATGTAGAATCTACAGCATCTAGTACTTCAGCTTCATTCATCACCCCCAAAGAAAAACTGCAGTGCTTTACAACTATACACAGCAAAATTCCCGGTGTCAAATTAACACTGTTGGGTGTCTATGTGCTCACACTACAGAGTGTTAAAAGTAACACTGAAGCAGTGTTAAAGTTAATGAGGTAATTAAGAGATTCATTGAGTGATGATTAACTATTATTGAACACACCTGATGTTAACGAGCAGAATTACCAAAGAAGAAAATCACAATTTTTAAGTCACCATTATAGTGGTCAGTGTTGACTTTTTAATATTGCATTTTATTTGGCTGTTATAACTGTTATAGCAGCCAAACTTTTGCAAAAAACAGAAGTCGTCAGGTGGTAATGATTATGTTTTAACATAATCATTATTTGAGTCGACTCATTGAACTCATTTAGAGTCTAACATCTGAGTTAAGTTTCCTTTATTGATTACAACAGCCTTGTGATTCCACTGTGAAATTCTGTGTTTTCTATAATTTTTTGAAGGACTTCTTACATGCTGTTCTGATCGTAAAAAAAAACAACTTCAAAAAGTGTTTCTTTAGGCACACACAAACAGCAAGAATCAGCGTATGGATCTCAACAATGGTGACAAACAGCATATTCAGATAAACAGATCAACTCTGAACAGTTTTGATTGGCTACAACATGCTTTTTTGATGGTAACCGTTGTTGTGATTCTCACGCTGATTCTTGATGTCTGTGGGTCTAAATTAAAGACATCTTTTAAGTTTTTGATCAAAATAAGTTTTAAAAACATCTGTCTGATTATACTGGAAATACCAGATCTTATGCTGTTCACAGTGTTGACATAACCAATAAAGAAAACCTAATTCAGGTATATGATGATGATGTCAAATCATAATCATAACCACCTAATACCTTTTGCTCGTCTGGCTGTTATAACTCAATTATAACAGCCAAACAAAACATAACATTAAAAAGTCAAGGGTCAAGAGCCCAACTAAAGTAAACACTGACCACTATAATGGTGATAAAAATTGATTTTCTTCTTTGGTGATTCTGCTTGTTAACATCAGGGGTCTTCAATAATGGTCAATCATCACTCAATGAATCTCTTAATTACCTCATTAACTTTAACACTGCTTCAGTGTTACTTTTAACACTCTGTAGTGTGGACACATATAGACACCCAGCAGTGTTAATTTGACACCGGGGATTTTGCTGTGCATTTCGGTCTAAATTTAAATTTTATGTATTTCAATTGGATGCTAATTTTCCATCCATTTAGATTACATTTTAACATAAATTAATAAACTCAATGTGATTCATATGCGTTAGTCATACGTGAATGAAACGGGTACGATTTATGTAATAGTTCACAACAAAGTCCCCAGTGTTAAATAAACACTGCTCAGTGTTCGTGTGTTTCCACACTACAGAGTGTTAAAGTAGCATTGAAGCAGTGTGGGAGTTAAGAAGATAATTATGTGATGATTGACCATTAATGATGAACCCCTTTTGTTTAAAAAGCAGAATCAACAAAGGGTAACACTTTATAATAACTTTCCTTAATAAATCATTAACAAACATTATGTAATGTTTAACTAATCATTACGTAATTATTAGGTAATGTTTAATACATATATTAGTAAACATTAACAAACATTTCACATTTCTAGAGATGTGAATATATATATATATATATTAACTGATGATCTGTTAAGCAATACATAATGTTTGTTAATGATTTATTAATGAAAGTTATTACAAAGTGTTACTAAAAATTGTAACTAAATAATGTCAGTGGTTAATTAATCGTAAATATAATCCTGTACGTACCCCGGAACTTGATTCTTAAAAAGAGTTTTACCTTCACAAAGAGCTGGACTGGAATCTGTCTCTCTGTGAAGAAATATTGGATTGAGTCTTAGTCAAAGATCTGAATGAGCTCTTACCCATAAGCCGCTGTGTCTTTATGTGTGTTTGTCCTGTCAGAGTTTGTCAGGTATAATTCCTGACAGTCATTAATATTCAGTAGCATCTGACACTTGGTGATGGGTCACACCCATTATCACAGCTTCAGCTGATCAGATGATAGTCTGGTTTCATTGAAGCTGGGTTGAGTTCAGGTGACCCTCCAGACGTGAAGGTCAAGTGAAGGCTTGTTCAAAGCTGAGAAACATTAGAAATCATGCTGACAGCACATTATAAATCATGTTAACAGCACAAGCTAAACCATACAAAAGCATGTAATGCAAATGTATTGCTATAGCGTGGAATGTGATCAATTCTCTGAAATGACAGGAATGCAGAATTCACCCTGCGTAGGATCAACCTGTTCTCTCTGTTTGTACATCAATTTTTGACATTCGTCATGCCCTTTATTCTCATCAGCTGACTGTCATGTTCGTTAAACAGCTCAGCAGTCAGAAATCACTGAATCATGTGGATATAAGAATAGGGTGACCATATTTTAGTTTTCCAAAAAGAGGGGCGGGGTTCGTGGGCGAGGACATGAGCGGGGTTTCGCCTAACAGTATGTAGCAAGGTTTTTTGTTTGTTTTTTTTTTTTGCTTATTTTGTTCTTATAATAAATAAAAAGAAAACAAGTAGATAGAATAGAAAAAAAGAATAGAGAATGCTAGTGTTATGCTCCTTTTTCTTTATAAATAAAACAAGTAGTTAGAATAGAAATAGAATAGAGAGTGCAAATAGAGAGTGCAAATGTTAGAGGGTCAAGTTTTCTAATTAAAAAAAAACAGATAAAATTAGAATTAGCATTAGAATAGAGAGTGCTAGCGTTAGAGGGTCAAATGAAGATGAAAGAGATGTGTTTTCAGCCGTTTCTTGAAAATATTAAGGACTCAGCTACTTGGATTGAGTTGGGCAGGTCATTCCACCAGGAGGGAACAGTTAATGTAAACGTCCATGAAAGTTTTATCATAGGTAGAATGGAAAATGTTTCAATCCAAGCATTTCAGACCAATATAAATTATGCAATATTTCAATCCTTTAACCCACTTGGGAAAATCAACCCATGGCAACAGTTTAAAAGTAGGACTTGGCAACCCTGCATCCAACAAGAGCTGCAGGAGTCCGATTTGACTGATCACAGGTTGAGAATAAGGAGAGATGACTGACAAGACCATGCTTGAGTATTTGCTGCTCAACAGATCCTGAGCTCATTGACAAATATCTGATCTTGTAAGATGTGCTCCCTTTAGCAGCCATATCACCCTGTAGCCCAAGACTGGTTGCCCACTGAAGCTAAGCAGGGTTGAGCCTAGTCAGTACCTGGATGGGAGACCTCCTGGGAAAACTAGGTTGCTGCTTGAAGTGGTGTTAGTGAGGCCAGCAGGGGGTCCTAACGCCCCAGTATAGTGACGGGGACACTATAGTGTAAAAATCAACGTCTTTCGGATGAGACGTTAAACCGGCAAAATTATATACAATATTAGACTGTTTAAAGGAGTGGACTCGAAAAACGCGGGAGCGAAACACATGTTGCGGGAGCAGGCGGCAATGGTCAGAAATTCAGCGGGAGCAGGATTAAGAAAACAGCCGAATCCCGGACATTTTGGGCGATTAAGAAATCCCGGCCGGATGCATTTTTGTAGGTCCAAAAAGAGGACATGTCCGGGAAAAAGAGGACGTATGGTCACCCTATATAAGAAGCCCATTCCACTCATGCTTTACAAATTCAGAATGTGCACCATTCTCTGGCAATACACAGATACATTTGCATGTTCCTCACAGCCTTTATTTCAGCTGTCACTGAATGTCACTGAATACAGTGACAGCTACAGTGAATACATAATGTCTATAAATTATACCAGAATGATCATGTTTAGGTGAACAATCCTTTTAAACATCATACTGATGTATTTATGCCACATCAGCATAAATATGTAATGTAAACAACAAATGTAAACAACTTACTTTATCTACATTTATTTTTATTTAAAAAAAATAGAAAAGTTTTTTTTTTTACACAATGCTGTGCAATTTGTTCTCGATGACTGAACACTTATGAATAGTTGTGTATTCATTTATTATTTTATTTGTTGTATTTTATTCATTCATGTATTATTGTCACTCTTATATTCAGTTAGCTTTGATTTTCATGGACTTTTAGTTTGTATTCCATTAGTTCCACACTTCCTTTGTTGCTATGGTTTCTGTGATTGAGTTTGTTTGTTTCAGCTGTGTTTGATCAATTACCTTGTTTTGAATTTCTATATACTATATATCTCTATTTTGTGGATCTTTATTAAACTTAATGTTGGAACTTTATTCATTATAGGAGATTATGATCCGCACTCACAAAAACATTTTTTTTTGTTTTATTTTACATTAATTGCTGATGGGAAAAGACCGACAGAAGAGCACGGTGCAAACAGCGTTGTGAAACTTTATTCATTGCCTTTGTCTGTCTGCCTGCCCACACCTGTGAAAATTATCATGTCTAAATGAGTTGTTTTATTTGTAAAATTTTATTTGTATTTGCACTCCTCATCTGGTCATTGAATGTTGGAGACGATAGTTCCTCTGGAGCTTTAATGAGGGGAACAGACTCTTATGTGAGGAGCTGAGCAGCACTCGTAGGGAAAACAGACTTTTCATTAAGACCCTAAAGAATCATATCAATTTGTGGAAAATGGGCATCCGATGACCCCTTTAAGACAGGGGTCTGTCAAGAATCCCTGTAATAAACAAAACAAAAAATTAGAAAAATATTTAACTGCACTTCAATTACCCAGAGGAGCATGTGACAGTGCATCAGCGACAATATTTTCAGATCTTCTGACATGTCGGATATCAAGGGTGTAGGCCTGTAAAAACAAAGACCAACGAATGAGCCTTTTATTTGGGCAATGAAAAGAATTCAGAAATGTCAACAAGTTGTGGTCCGTGTAGACAACAATGGGTTGACCCAAACCAACATAAACATCAATCAGAATCAGAATCAGAATCAGAAAGAGCGTTTATTGCTAAGTATGCTTGTGGATACAAGGAATTTGTTTTAGTGTCATAAGCTTCCAGTTCACAGAGACAACAACAACACACAGACAATAAAAATAAGATGAGAATAAAAAATACACATATGTAAATATAAATAAACAAAAAATTGAAAAAGAAAAATAATTTGAAACATAAATGATTGTATGTACAGTTGTGCTATAGATGATAGAATGGGATAGAATAGAAGGAAATGCAGGGATGTACTAGGATGGAGGTGGTAGCAAATAAATATAAGGTTATTGCACATTGTTATTGCATAATGGGGGGGCATTTAACTGTTCATAAGGTGGATTGCCTGGGGGAAGAAACTGTTCTTGTGCCTGGCTGTCCTGGTAATTGGGGCTCTGTAGCGCCGGCCAGATGGCAAAAGTTCAAAAAGGGGATGACTTGGATGTGAGGGATCCAGAGTGATTTTATGAGCCCTTTTCCTCACTCTGGATGTATGCAGTTCTTGAAGGGTGGGCACCGATAATCCGTTCAGCAGTCCGAAACGTTCCCCGTAGTCTTCTGATCCCCAATTCTGCAGCCGAGCCATACCAGACAGTTATAGAAGTGCACAGGACAGACTCAATGAC
>JAFVLL020009817.1:0-17265 GCA_021397915.2 Tor tambroides | reverse complement strand
GCATGCCGATCACGTAGATGGTAAATACAGTTTGTTTGGTAGTCACAGGCCTGACCCTCATGTTAAAGCGCTACGCCGCTGTCTGCTGGAATCGCTATTGATGGATTAAATACTTCAGCCTGCATTGTGCCTCTGATTCCCATTTACAGAAGGATTTGCTGCATGGACACTTTCTTCTATATCCATTCGTCTTTTTCCAGGATTCGCCACTTCCATTTCCTTAAAATTCAGTCTTCTTCTGAATGCTACGTGATTTCGGCGATGTGTGCCGTGCCTCACAATGCATGTTAGCGTCAGGGACAGAAAAAGAGCAGAGCACAAAGAGATTGCACTTTCTATTTGACTTTTTTTTTTTTCCTGGCGTGTGCTTGTGACGTATTCATTGTCACCGCGGAGGGGCCACCGTGCCGCGCCGTGAGTGTCTCGTGGGTTTGATGATAAAACGTTTGCCGTGGCAGATTGTGTCTCGCAAGGAGGACTTCTGTAACTCCGGGTCGCTTTACACACTCGTTGAGCACAGCTAGAAGTAAATGTAGCATATGGTTAAAGCAAATCTGTCATGTGTCTTATCATGTAAGTTGGAGTTGATGCTTGTTTGGACTTGATTAGAGTCTTAGAGACCAAAATGAGTTCATATTCTCTGGTGCATTATGTGCAAAATGATATCTTGAACTACTAATCGTAAGTAGGTCTTTGACTAGCATGTACTGAAAGCTTTATCTCACCCGTGATAGTAACTAATGCCATGTTGTACTCTCTCTGACAGCTGTTCAGCACATTTCATTTATATCTGCGTCTTGGCTCTTGGGAAGTCTAGAAGCTTGTCATATCTCACTTTAGTGGGCCATATTTCAAAACAGTTTTAGTGGAAGGCTAGAGTTTAATGTTATAGAAATTATTTTATTAATGAAGATTGCCACTGAATACATGAATGCCTTTGTAGCTCCTGGTAGACATCCAACAAGATAAAGCTGTTTCAAATTAAATAAACCGTCTGCCTTATTCTGTACTTTTTCTTGCAAGAAATTGTACATGCAGTTTTCATTCATTCATTCATTCATTCATTCATTTGTTTGGTAGATTATTTAAATATATTTTAATATAGCAAAATCATAAATATATACATATATAAATATTTGTAATTTATATATTTAAATAACAGCAACAACAACTACAACAACAACAATAATAATAATTATTATTATTATTTAAAATAGTTTATAATCTATACATCTTTACATAAATTTAACATATTTTTCTTTATTTAATATACAAATTTATGTTAAATATATTTAAACATATCAAAATAATAAATATTTAAATACCTAAATATAATTATTATAATTTTGATGTATTTAAATATATTTAATAGTTATAAAAATGTTTTTATTAATTTTTCTTTATTTAATATGCAGATTTATATAAATAAATAAATAATGTATACAAAGTTTAGTATGATTTAAATATAATTTAATATAATTTTAATATTTAAATAATATTGATTTACATAAATTTAGATATTAAACAAATAATAAACATATATATATATATATATATATATATATATATATAAACATAAATTTATATAAAGTTTTGTATGATTTAAATATTTTCTTTTTCTTTATTTAATATACAAATGTATGTAAATAAATAAAATGTATATAAAGCTTAGTATATCATTTAAATATATTTAAACATCAAAATAATAAATAAATAAATAAATATAATTTTGATAGATTTAATAATCATATAAATATTTTTATTTATTTTTATTTATTTAATAAAATGTATATCAATAAATAAATGAATGAATGAATGAATGATGTATACAAAGTTTAGTATATGATTTAAATATAATTTATAAAATGTTAATATTTAAATAAAATTTAAATAAAATTGATTTACATAAATTAAACAGAAAAGTAAATATAATAACATCAAATTCATATAAGGTTTTATATTATTTAAATATATTTAAATATTACTTAAAATCTATTTTCTTTTCAACAATTATATAAAACAAATTTGTTTACATTTTGTTTAAATATAGATTAAATATATACAGCGTGTGGCTTGTTTATATATATATATATATATATATATATATATATATATAAGGTTTTTGTAGATTGCACTATCCTTCTTAAACAAATTATTACGTATCTTTTAATGCGCTTTTGTGTGCACACAACTCTTCATGTTAGTATGAATGAAAAATGAGAATGGGCTGCATTCTCAGCAGTAACCTGACAAAAGGAATAAAAGCCATCTCAAACTCCGGCCCGGGGAGATGGATTAAAATTGGATTAAACCAGCACCTTGACTTTGAAATCCATCACGTTCCCTCATGCAAGCAGGAGGCTTATGGAAGTTTGTGCGAGCATGAAGCAGAAAGGAGTGATGAGGAGCTGACATGGATTGAAAAGTGAAGAACCGGTGCTCTTTTTAACCTCATCTTATGTGTGCAGTTCACACCGGTTCCATGTGTGTATAACCCGGGGTTTGACATGGATCAGACTAGGAAAATTATGCCATAAATAAAAAATACAGTAAAAAAAAGTAATATTATACATTTACTAAAAGTAAATATGATTTATTCTTGCCACAATAAGAGGGTGTTCTGTGTGGTTGCCAGAGTGTTTCTAGTGGTTGCCAGGTTGTTCTGACTGGTTGTCAGGGTGTTGCTGGGTGTTCTGAGGGGTTGTAAGGTGTTGCTAGGGAGTTTTCTGTATTTGACAGGGTATCACTATGCAGTTGCTATGGTGTGCTATTATAGTACAGTAGTCAACATTTGAAGTGGATCAAAACCTTTCATCAGATTTGTCCTACAACCAAAGCAATACCCGTTCCTGAACTTTTTTGATCCGCTTCAAAGGTTGACTACTGTATTTACAAATAATTTAAATGAGATTTGATTTTTATATATTCAATGTTCGCCAGGTTGTTCTGGCTGGTTGTCCCGGTGTTTCTTGTGGATTCTGTGTGGTTGCCAAGGTGTTGCCCGGTTGTTGCTATGGTGTACTGTTATAGTGTTTAAAAATAGTTTACATTTTTATGTATTCAGTGGTTGCCAGGTTGTTCTGGGTGGTTTTCAGGGTGTTGCTATGTAGTTTCTCTAGTGTACAATTATAATATTTGTATTATTTAATTTAATTTATTATTAAATGAGATTTTATAATTTTAGTTTTCATTTTAGTTTTAGGTTGTAGTAATTTTAAATATATTTTTTATTTATTTTAGTTATAGTTTAAGTAATTTTAGTTTACTTAGTTTAGTTTGTTTTATGTTAGTAATTAGGCAACAATTATGATTTAAATTTTTTTTAAAGTGAAAGTTCATCTTATAAAATATAAGAATATAAGAATTCATCTCTATAATATTTTGAATTAGCTTTTATTTTTATATCTTCAGTTTTCATTTTAATTTTAGCCATTTTGTTATGTGCTTTTGTAATTTTTATTTGTTTTTATTTTATTGTTTTTTATTTACATCAATTTCAGTTTTAGTTTGAATAATGTTAGTACTTCAACTAATTTTACTTCAGTTAGTTTTCAAGACAACATTTCTCATTTTTGTGATGATCAAGTTAATGCTTTTCAATCTAATATTTATATTTTATTGTATTTTAGCTTTATTTCAATAACAGCACCGGTTGCTAGGAGATTTGTGCATCATTCCGAACTGAATCGAGGATGCCTTTTAAATTTCAGTTAATTTCCAGAATTCTAATTCAACTGGAATTGATTCTTCGCAGACATAATGCAGAATTTCAGAATGCAGAAGGTAGAAAATTTAGGTCAACTGAAGTTCAGCGCTGATCATCGATAGATAGATAGTGATGCTTGCCTTTTCCAACATTACCTCAGTCGCTAGGTCAGTCAAAGTCTTAAATATTTAATCCGGGCTTACTTACATAAATGTGGTGCTAATGATGCAGGGTTTGTGTCTGAATGCATTGTTATGGATCCTCACCACAGTCAGCCAGCCCTGAATCATTTATGGCCTTCATGAACTCATAGTGAGATGTCTTTTTACAGTCCAATTGAAGCTGGCAGTGAGACGGCTGACCCCGGGCCGACCCCTGGCAGATATCTCAGCCTTCCGCACATTCCTGCAGGCCTCCAGTCGCCATCGGCTGTCACTAAGCCAAATCAGTCAGGCCTTGACAGCTGCTGTCCGATGACTTCATTATGCTCCTATCTGGCTCATGTTTGCTGTGACACGTCTATTGACACCCACCTCCTTTTTCGCCCACCCACCACAATCGATAGCAGTGATAAGGCAGATGGAGACGATGACAAATGGACTTTGAGAGGGAGATGATATGGATGTATCCAGATGTCCGCCCACTCCCCCGTTACCGCCAAACACATCTCCAGATGTCACCCTGCGCTGTCGCATGGATGCACAGCATTACTTTGGGAGTGAATGCACCACCTGAATGCCATCCGAACGGTCATGCGTGTTTCGCTGTCACAGACGTGCAATGATTGCATCATGCTGTATTCACGTCAAGACCGCTTGCAAAGGGCTGAGAAACACCCTCGGGTGCCACACAGCAAAGTTAATGCATTAAAAGGGAGTAAATGAATGTTGGGTAAATACGTGACCAGCATTCAAACTAAGCAAGCAGTAGTCTCAGATAATAATAAATTGTCAAATATAATATGATTAAGAGAAAATCAAATTGGTTTTTGAAGATATTATGCAAAAATATATTTAAAAATATGTAAATACTAAATCAGCCAACATTTAAAACTCCAGAATTAATAGTAAAAAGTATATTAAAACTACCCAAGTTGTAAAGAATTCTATTATTATGTGTGTGTGTATAGGCCTATGTATATATATATATATATATATATATATATATTAGGGGTGTAACGATACACGTATTCGTATTGAACCGTTCAGTACGAGGCTTTCGGTTCGGTACACATTATAAACCGAATGATTCGTTGGACTAATCCTACTAAATTTGGAAAATAAAAGAGCTTAAAGTATGTGAAATATAATGTTCTCAGTGCCACTGCACTCATCAAGGCAGCCTAAATGACGTAACAGGCAACGTGCTGTCTGCTCCGTGATAACCTCCTCTTGCTGGGGTGCGTCGAAAGACGATGATGTTGTATTGACGATAGAGATATTGTCAAAAACATCAATTATTAGCACTATTAAGAGGATTTGCCATTTCCAATTAATGTAGACCTGTTATATTTTTATTTTTATTAGGCATGTTATTATTATGAAGTTGCTTTTATTAAATTAAAATTACAATTAATTTGCCCCACAATATTACCGCATAACTGACGCGCTGCGAGGATAACAAAAGATTAGCCTAGGCTATTTACTCCTCGGTTAAAATGTTTTGAAAAAAGGTTTTTTAAAACAGGTATATTATACAATAAATTATAGGTATATAATCAAAATATTAACACTGCAGTCATCAATAAAAATCAATTAAATAAAAAGCTTTTATTTCATGCACCGACTTTCAAAAACAACCTGTTTAACACGAAATACGTTTCTTCACATTTTTTTTTTCACTATGTACGGGCCACAAGAGAAAATTTTAAAATTTAGGGAATAAATGAAAACAGTTGGCTAGGCTTATATATATATATATATATTATCCCATCATTTTTCTTAAGAATATTAAAATAGTTCAGTCTCAAAGTCTTTTTACTGAGTTTGAATGATGTAACATTTTACATATTTTTTATTTATTTATTTATTTTTTTTAAATATTTGTATAAATAAATAATAAGTGTGTAAACATTTCATAATACCCAAAGGTAAAAGTAAATTAATTAAATTATAGTAATGAATGAATGAATAAATAAATAAACAAATAAATAAATAAATAAATAAAAATAATAGTGTAAACGTGGCCATCATATTTATAATTTTCAAATTTTCAATACTATAATTATGTTCATTCACAAGGCATGAATTATGTCAAATTTAAATAATTGTGTAATAATTGTATATAGAATCTGATTGGCTGAGAGGAGTGAGATATTCTAGTGATAACAAAACTCCAACTGTTTCACCGTTTGTAATTGTATCACTCCGCTTGTGGTATTTCTCGCAGCAGGTGACATGGCAGATGCTCAAATCCGCTATAATTTTATAAATAATACTGTTTTTGCGTCACAGAATGTAGTTTTCAGAATTTTTTAGGTGAGAATGTAGTTGTTTAGACTTCAAATATGCAGACTGTTAATAAAGATAACGTCTATTTGAAAATTTGCTTCTATGTTTTCAGAGATGTGAGCTCCAGGGTGACAGAGGCTGTTCAGCGCTCATGAATCACAGATTGTCTTACTATAGGGAGATGAGAGGGTCTGTATTACTTTCTATTGGAGAAAGCGTAACGGTCAACTTGGATCACATGTGCCTTGATAACCAATCTCATTATAGCCTTAATGTCATCGAATTTCAGTCAGAGTTGTGCGGCACTCAATCGCCGTTTACGAATACCATAGGCCCTGTCCCAGATTGCTACTCTAAACCCTCATGGTCTTCCTCTGAGACCATACTTTCGGGATGTAATTCTGCTTTGACTGTCAGGTAGAAGTCTGCCGTGGAGCTTGCAGAGTGCGGGGTGCGCATTGAGGATGCACAGCAGCCACAAAGAGGGTGCTCATGGTCACCCTTCTGAAAGCTAAAATGACGAATGGGACACCCTACGGTCTCATGGACTTAACGGACATACGCACGCGGCAGCCGTTGTAAGTCCGCAAGACTGCAAGAAGTGTGCTATTTGGGACAGGGCCTAAGACGTAGCCAACAAATGCACTGAGCAGCACTGTCATCACAAATCACTCTTAACAAGATGAAAGGATAGTACAACAAAGAGCCTATCGCTTTCCTCAGCAGACATTCAAACTAATATTTTATTGTGAGTATGAGCTTGAGCTGAAGAATGAATGCTGTATCAGATGCCGGTAATCATGATCGCTCAGTCAATCCCTTTCTTATAATACTGTGCTCTACATAATACACTGAGCTTTTAATAATACAATAAGCTTTTAATGAAACAACTTAACGTTCTTTCGTTACTAGTTCTAAAGTGAAGTTTTGGAATTAGTAACGGAGGCTTGGGCTCAGCTGTTAAACTGTCAACTTTAAAACTGTCAACTTTAAGTTTGAATCCGTGGCGGAAGAAAGTAGTTCTGCACAAAAGAGGGTTTTTAAAGGCACTCTGTTTTTGTTTCTTGTGTATTTATACACTTGTGCTGTTGAACTGTTATATAAACGCAATATCACACTTGTAGCTGTGAGATATGGCTGTATATCGGCGTGCTGTGGTTACCTATGGCTGAATTACAGCTGTGCCGATATACAGCCATATTGCACTGCTACGAGTGTGATATTGTTCATATATAGTATGTAAATAATATATGTATACACTATTAAAAAAAAGTAAAAATATACTATATTACTATGAAGGAATTTTCTGTATTGATTTTTTAAGCAGGTATTTCATCAGTATTTTGAAGATTTTTCTAAATGAGTCATTTCTAAATATTGAATTCATTTCTGATAGTTTTGATAGTTTAATGGTGGTTCTCAGTAGCTTTTGGAGTAATTACACTGAAAAAAACGTCTACTTATCTATCTGGAACAGCTTCGTCTTATTAAGAAGAGCAGGATGTCCTCCCTCTCTACTCCCTTCCGTCTGCTCAGGAACACAGGCGCTTGAATAAATACTGACATTTCATCACCTCTGAAGTAGTGAAGGAAAAGCAAAGGTCTTGAGCAAATATTGAAGGTTTGGTGTCAAGAAAATGTGTTTGTACAAGAGCATTATATCAGTGGTCAGTGAAGACATCTGCTCAGAGGAAAATTTTATTGCTCTTTTATAGCACAGGAGACTTACTGGAGTTCTCTGTTTAAAATAACAATTCACCCCAAAATAAAAATTTGCTTAAAATGTATTCACCCTCAGGCAATTCAAGATGTAGATGAGTTTGTTTCTTCATCTGGTCAGATTTGGAGAAATGTAGCATTACTTCACTTACTCACCAATGGATCCTCTGCAGTGAATGGGTGCCGTCAGAATGAGAATACAAACATCACAATAATCCATAAGTAATCCACATGAATCCAACACTTAATGTCTCGTGAAGTGAAAAGGTCCATGTTTCCATCATTAAGATGTTTTAACTTTAAACCATTGCTTCCAGCTAAAATACAAGTTCTCTATCAATAATACTGCTTTATTCAGGGAATAAGCTGTTTAGTCTGAATCAGGCGAGAAATATGCACAGATCAAGCACAGTTTAAAAGACAAAACCATTCAAAACAGCTCTAAACAAATATGTTGGTGGATTTTGATGTGGATTTGACGATGAAAACAGGGGATGGACTTTTTCACTGGAGGAAGCGTTATTATTAATCATGGACTTATATTTTGGCCAGTAGTGACAGTTTAATCTTTAAACCCCTTAATGATTTATTTGTTTCTTACAAATGTGTAGATTTTCACTTCACAAGACATTAACTGATGGACTGGAGTGGTGTGGATTACTTGTGGATTATTGTGATGTTTTTATCAGCTGTTTGGACCCTCATTCTGACGGCACCCATTCATTGCATTGGTGAGCAAGTGATATAATTAATTTAAGTTACAACGTAGAGAAATAAAAACAGTCCGAAATGAGTTGACATGCAATGTGAATATATTGCGGCTTAAATCATTTAATGTTTGCACAAATTTGATGAGATGTTTGAATTCGTATTGAGAGACTTTTGATTGCAGACTTTTCTTTGCAAATCTGAGCAACTTATTTTTATTTGCTCATTTGTAGGTTGATGTTTCAGTAGAGTAGTCATTCTTTATGCGTTTAAAACCTTTAAAAGTTTCTGTACTCTTGCTGGGCTCATTTTATTGGATTCTAAAGCGCTGAACACATGTTAACAGTGGATGACAGAGGGAGATGTTCTTAACCCACATGGCTGTGGATGGAGCATAACTCTGCGTGCGAGCATGTGGCCGACATACGCAATTAACAGACACGTTCCACAAAGGTTACCGCTGTCAAAGACTGTATTCCAATCGGCAGTCAGAGAATTCAGTGCAAATCAGGATTTCTCACACTTGAGCGAAGCGGGATTCCAAGATGAAGCTACATGATTGTGTCACTGAAAATACCAGCCCAGCATGGCCAGTTTTTCTGTGTTGCTTTTGTCAAACCAGATTCAAAGGGGTTTTTTTTATCCTCTGCTAATCTGAAATTGGATCACCAAGAACTGAGACAAGAATTTTCCCTGCCACTTTTTTTTCAGCAGCATTTATGGCTTTTCACACTATTCTTATCCCTGTCAGGCCATTGTTTCAAACTGGTCATTTTGAAGAGGGTCCAAACTGCTTTATGAACTGGGTTATGAAAACTGTAGATAAATTTCATAAATTCATAAATTTAGTTTAAACTAAATATTAGTGCACATTGTACACACACACACATATATATATATATATATATATATATACACACACACACACACATACACTGACAACCAAAATTTTGAAATAATTACATTTTTTTATATTTTTGATAACAACAATAATATTTCTTAGTATTGTCAATGTTGAAAACCATGTACATGCCATGATACTTTTTTCAGGATAGTTTGATGAATGGAAAGTTAATTAAACAGCATTTATTTTTAAGTGGATTTTAAAAAATTGTGTAACATTGTAAATGTATTTACTGTCACTTTTGATCAATTTAATTCATGCTTGTTCAATAAAAGGATTGATTGATTGATTGATTGATTGATTGATTGATTGATTGATTGATTGATTGATTGATTGATTGATTGGATGGATGGATGGATGGATGGATGGATGGATGGATGGATGGATGGATCATATTTACCCCAAACCTTTGAATGGTAGGGTATCACAGTTTCATAAAAAAGCAGCAATTTCAACATTGATTAAATAAGAAATATCTCTTGAGCAAAAAAACAAAACAAAACAAAAAATCACTATTTGCATCAGAATACACAACTACTTGTGAAACTGCTGTCAGTTTTTGCCAGCATAATGTTGTAGTTACGACCATCTACCAGCATGGGCTTAAAGGGATAGTTCACCCCCCAAAAATAAATTTTGTCATAATTTACTAATTTTGTTATGATTCTGTTTAGTTAGTTTCATTATCTTGGACTTTTAGTTTGTTCTCTGTAGTTTCCTGTCTTCCTTTGTTCAGTTATCCTGCCACTTTTTAGTTGTAATGGTAATTCATTTAATCAGCTCGGGTGTTCATCGTTACTGCCCTTATTTGTCTTGTATTTAAGTCGCTGCAGTTTGACCTGTCAGTGGTCTGGTATTGTCTGTGTTATACACAGCTGTCTCCGCAGTTTGGCTATCTGGGGATTTATTTAATAAACCTCATTTGAATTTCACCATCGTCTTCATCTTTGGACTAAACATGTGATTTCAAACCCATATGAATTTCTGACAGAATTTTCATTTCTGGGTGAACTATGCCTTTAAGATAACCAGCCAAACCCTGACACCTTGGTACTTTTCTGTTAGTGTTATTCGCACATTATTTTGGGAAAATGCTTATTGCAGATTTGTACAGACGAAGTGGGAACAAATGCTGTTTTGTGTGTATTTTTAGTGACATCTTCCATGAATGACTCTTGGGGTGTGTTTCAGAATCGCTTTAATTCTCTGTGATGACTGCATGTATGTTTGCAGCTGCTTGTTTTGTGCTGCGCTCATTCCAGGAACAACAGCGCGGATTATGAATGGATGTATTCAGGAGAACGATCTCCCCTGCTTCTGCACTGACGGGTTTGACATGTCCCATAAAAATAAACCAAAATAAAAAATGAGACACTTCAATATTTTATTCAAACAAAGATGCTAAAAGTGAGTTAATGAGGGCCCCTGCATGAATAGAAGGAATTTGGACCTATAGAGACATGTTAGATACAGCTATATCACTCACTAAAACAATTACTTTATTAAAATTAAGTTATTAAAAGCTATTATTATTTTATTAATGTTTCAAATATTCGTTTAATTAATTTAGAATTATTGTTGAATTTCTGATTATTATAATTCAAACATTTACTCATTTAAAATTGAAATAATGTTTATTTTCAATAAAGCTGTATTAATTAAATAAAAGTTTATAGTCCATGAATATTTCCTGATTATCACAAGGAAATGAAATTAATAGAGGTATTTTGGATCAGTAAAACATGATTAAAATATCTTTAAAATATTATTGTATTATTATAATTGTATGTCTATACATAATTGTATTTTGTTTTATTATTATAGTAATATAATTTGAAATAATGGGTGTTTATATTTTCTGTAAAGCTGTCGTGAAGCTGTGAATGATTTATTTATAATCTATTTATAGTGTATAATATAATGTAATTATTTAATGAATAAAAGTTTACCTTACATTATTATATTAATAATATATAATTAAACACATTTAATATATTAATTTAAATATATCGCATCAATTGATAATAACCTTATTTTTTATGAATTATTATTGTTTTGTTTTGTTTTGTAATTCTTATAATAATGTGCTTCAATAAAGCTGTCATTGAGTTATGTCATTTAATTGAAAAAAAGTTTCTCGTTTCCCATGATCTGAGAAGCCATGGATCTGCATTAAAATAATAGCCTACCTTTTATATCGATATGGAGATTATGTAGATTAGATCAATTGACATAAAAAGTGTCTCTATTAGATGAAAAATATCTGAGCAGAAGGACTTTCATTGCGGCTCATTGTATCGTCACTTTGATTAATTTCAATCATTTTCTCTCATTGATCGTCTAATATGAGATGTAGCTAAAACAAAACGCAGAGCTTTATCGGAAACCTGATGAAAGAACTAAACGAATTACTCGCAGCCCTCGAGCCAACCTGCAAAGTCTTAGATTTGAACAGACTCTCTAATCTAATCATTAGTGCAAGGACAAATTAAATTTAACCGCTAAAGACTCAAAGTGGGAGGCTGGTTACGGTGTTCGCTCGAATCCAACATTTTAATTACCGCATCAGGCTTTTTGTAGTTTCCCCATGGGAAGCGCAGGCCGAGGTGAAGCCAGGGAAGCGAAGAAATCTGCTGCTTTGGAAGATGTACTTGTGAGAAGAGGCCAAGTTCACGGTGGCCGAGCTCAAGGCTCCTCTGAGGTCAGCGTTTTCCCTTTCAATTAGGCCAGTCGTGTCCGTAATGTATTCAGAGGAGGAGATCTACCCAAGGCCAGTGGGAGCTGAATGCTAGTGTACTGGCTTTGCTGTGACGGCCTTTTCCAACCGCTGTTTATAAGTTAGCATGTTTGCCCTTGTTAGCAATGAAAAGATTTAGTAAAACACTTTTTGACTGATAAAAAAGGCATACATGATTTTTACATTTTCTGCAGAAAACATGAGTATTGCTTGCCTTAGAAAGTGTTGCTAATTAGTTTTGCTTTGTGATGCTTTTTAAGTTAACTTATTTGATTTCAGTTGGTTGCCAAGGCCGTTTTTATATCATATCATTTTTTTTCCTTTTTTTAGTTTGTTTTTATAATTTTAGTAATGTGCTTTTGTCATTTTTATTAGTTTTTGTAGTTTTTTTTCCTCCCTTTAATTTATTTTAGTTTTAGTTTTCATTATTTTAGTACTTTTGTTTTACTAACATTTTTGTAATTTTAGCATTTTATTTCATTTGGTTGGAAATTTTTTTTTATATTTTTATATTTTTTTATTTATTTTTTTATTTTATTTTTGTTTAACATTTAGTATGCTTTTGTCATTTGATTTTTTATTCTGTTATATTTAACTTGTTTTTATTTCATTGTTAGTTGTAGTCATTTTAGTACTTAAGTATTTATTATTTAACTTATTTATTTATTGGTTTGTTTGTTGTTGTTGGTTGCCAAAGCATAATTTTTATTCCTTTTTTTTTTTTTTTTTTTTTGCAGGTCTTATTGTGCTTTTTGTTTAAGCTTTAGTCATTTTAGTAATGTGCTTTTGCCATTTTATTATTTTTGATGTTTTTTGTTTTTTCAGTTTTCGTTTTTGTAATTTTAGTACTTCATCTTTTTTTCCCCATGTTGGTTGCCAAGGTGTTTGCCTATAATTAATTTTCCTTTTTAGTTTTTTTTTTTTTTTTTTTTAAGATTTAATTTTTTTTAATCTAATATTTATATTTTATTTCATTTTATTTCAACTTTATTTTAATGAACTAAACTACTTTTAATATTGTATTATGATGCCTTCACCACTTGTATCTGTTCTCTAAACACATCCCAGTCTTGTTTTCATGTCCTCCTGTTGTTTATCTCGCCGTATATCATGTAAGAGTTTGTAATAATATCCATAGAGGAGAAAATAGATGTGAGATTAGCCTTGAAGAGTATCAGGTTAATAACAGAACATCCCGAGGCTCTCCACAGGCCACAAAACCATAATTTTTCCATAACAACATAATGCTACATGATGCTATTTTGTTGCTACTACGACTAAGGCCATAAGTGCACAGATGCAGATGTGAAACCTTTTATGCAAAGCAACATGCATTGCAGCAGCATTATTTTAGTATTGTTTATATTATAATATTTATCAATAATTTGATGTAGCTTTTTTTTTTTTTTAAAATGTATTCATTTTTAGAATTACAGATTTTTTTTCTATTTTCAATTTTTATTTTATTTTTTGTTTTTAATTAACTTATGTATTTATTTATTTTAGTGCTGTCAAATGATTAATCACGATTAATTGCATCCAAAATAAAAGTTTATGTTTACATGTATATGTGTGTACTGTGTATACTTATTATGTATATATAAATACACACACATACAGTATATATTTTGAAAATATTTCTGTGTATTTCCATGTATATATTTAAATTAATATAATTGATATATATAAATATTGTAAATGTATAAACATAACATTTTCTTAAATATATACATGCATGTGTGTGTATACATATATATATATATATATATATATATATATATATATACATACATATATAATATACACAGTACACACATATATTTTGTAAACAAAAACTTTTTTTATTTTGGATGTGATTAATTGCGATTAATCGTTTGACAGCACTAATTTATTTTGATTTCTTTTTTTTTTAAATTTAAGTTTTAGTTGTTTTAGTACTTAAACTTCAACTTATTTTATTTCAGTTGGTAGCCAAGGCATTGGACAATTGACAATTTTTATTTTATTTTTATTTTTTTTTAAGTAAAATTGTTTATATTTATATTTAATTTCAGTGTTATTTAAATTTTCATTTTATGTTTTATTATTTTAATTAATTAATTTTATTTTTATTTTTTTTTAGCACCAAACTTTACTTTGCAAAAACAAAATTATGCTAAATAAACTGGCAGCTGAGAGTGTCAGAACTTTATTGTAAAAAAAATACAGTAGCAGTATTTTAAATATTACAGATTTAACTTAAATTTACACAAAAAAAAACAGAGTTAAACTGACAGCAAAAAGATGTAACACGAAAACCTCATGTACATAAAAACATTTATTTCAATTAAAAACAATCTACAAATGTGAGCTGTCACACGAGCTGTAAATTATAAGATGACTCGCTCTTTTTCACTTCCAAAAACTGTACATTTAAGAGTATTTTACTTTTGGATGCATTTTAATTCAAGTTGCTAGCTATAAACATTTAGTTTTACCTGTTGAACTAATCAGAAACCTAACCACAGAAGATGTCAGTTTACGCTAATGGCAAATATAGCATATTGTTTGTACATCATAATACAGTGACATTCATTATTGATGGTTTTCCCATAGTTTCCTGAGCTTCATCATCGTTCCACTCTGCTTATCCGGCAGCCCTCCGCTTGTAATTAGCAGTGAATGTTCAGAGCTGGCTCACAGAGCTCCAGAGATGAAAGCCGCACTGTGTGGCGGCACGTAGTGGCTCCTCCTCACGAGGCTCTACACAGTCAGCTGGACGCAGTTCACAGCACCGCTAGCCTTCAACTCCCTGCTTCACTATTTCATGAGCAAGACCAAAGAGAAGAGCTAATTGCCCACAGACAGCTCTATCAAAATAAGGTCTTCACAGAGGATGGCCGTCCATAAGCTCTGCTTACGCTGAGGAGAGAAGAGGTGCTTCCCTTTAAGACGGAATGCTGTTGTTCTTGACCGTCTACCTGAAAGTCACTCAGTGTTCATGCTGATGAAAGTTGTATAGCATATTTCATCAGTGTTTCTAGAAGTCTTCAGGAACCCAGATTTGAATTATTTATCATCAGTGTCGAGGAAGCTGCTTTATGAGTGGCAAGGTCCTGTATTTATTTCAAGCAGGGACAGAGTTTAGTTGCATGCTGCTGTTTTTGACTCTGTATATTCTGTGAAGTGGTATTTTCTTATTAATTCTTATACTGTATTTCCTTATTTTATTTAATTTTATATTTAATTTTATTTTAATATTATTATTTTTTTTCAAACAACGATGCAAACACTATATATATTTTGCATATATTATGCATTTTCATATTTTTTACCCAAAAATATTTAGTTACATGCTGCTGTTTTTGACTCTGTATATTTTGTATAGTACTATAATTCCTTATTTTAGTTTTTTTCCCCCTTTAATCTATTTTTTATTTAAGTTTAGGTTGTTTTAGTACTTTATATTAAACTTTTCATTTGGTAGCCAATTGACAGTTTTCAATTTATTTTTAAAATAAAATTATTTATATTTTATTTCAGTGTTATTTAAATTTTAATTTTATGTTTTAATATTTTATTATTTTGTTATTATTATTTTTTAGCACCAAACTTTACTTATTTTCAAAAGCAAATATTTGAAATTTATGGGAAATAAACTTTTTATTTTTTTATTAACTTTTTAATTTTATTTTATTGTTTTATTTTATTTTATTTTATTTTATTTTAGTGCATCATTTTTATACTTTTCCCTCAAAAATATTTTGTTACATGCTACTGTTTTTATTTTGCATAGTAATATTTTAATTTATTTATTTATTTGTTTTTTTTTCACAGGGGTGAAACCACATATTTTGCATCTTTATCCTAATAATAATATTTTGGTAATGCTGCTGTTTAGCTTTTCATTTGCTGTTGTATATTCTGTATACTACTGTATTGTCTTTTTACAGTATTTAGTGTAAATTTAATTGTGAGTTTAATTCTGTCACCCGAGATTTATTTATTCAATAACCCTTATTGTTTTTGAACCAGAACTATGCTCTTTATAAGTTGTAGACTTATAATATTTTGCTTTCTTAAATAGCTTCAGTGTAGTTAGTTTCAAGCAAGCACTATTTGCTCTACAAACCAGTATGATTATGATAATAAATTAAAATAATATGAAAAATACAAGTCTGCAATATCAAGCAGCATAATGGATTGTTTTTTGCTAAAATAACTGGATTTTGGATTTTAGTCTTTTAAAAACAGCACATGCTACTTAAAAGTGTAATTAAATTAGTAGCAACAACTTTAAGTTAGTTATTTTGCAATATTGTTTACCTGTTTATTGGTTTGGTGTTCTGTGACCAATACAGTTGATGGTTGTGGATGGCTTCATTCACATTGATCAGCATTTCCATTTTTTGCTTCAGGCTCATGATATGAATCTTTAAGTTCATTTGCAACTCATAATAAAATATTTATTCATGCCTGATTATTTGCATTGCAGAAGAAACTGCTTAAACCGCACAAAACCACCCATGAATAACGAGGGATTCTGAACGTTATTAAGGAAATGCAGGCCAAATTCATCATGATATTAATCTTATGCACCGCATTGCATATGTAAACGTTTTAAAGAAGCTCTTGTGCACATTGCTGTGAAAAGTGATATACTGCTGAAATAATAATGGACTGATTTATAAGAATCTTCACACTGTAAATATGTAAATCCACAAATAAGATCTCTATTGCATTAAAGAGGGGTTTGCAACAGCACATTTTGAGCATGTAGGTTCACTTTTTGTTCACATTCCGCTGGCTTTGTTGTTTTATTTTATTTTATTTTATTTTATTTTATTTTATTTTATTTTATTTTGATAGATAGATAGATAGATAGATAGATAGATGGATGGATGCATAGATAGATGCTTAATTAGTAAATATTATAGCCTACTTTTTAAAGTAAAAAATAATTTACTTTTTTGTTTTATGTTTTGTGCATTGAGCACTGCCTAAAAGAACTATATAAATAAACACACACACACACACACACACACACACACACACACACACA
>JAFVLL020009815.1:0-23392 GCA_021397915.2 Tor tambroides | reverse complement strand
ATACACGAGTTTCACAATTTGAGTTGAATTACTGAAATAAATGAACTTTTCCATGACATTCTAATTTATTGAGATGCACCTGTGTGTGTGTGTATGTATGTATGTATGTATGTATGTATATATGTATGTATATATATATATATATATATATATATTACACACACACCTTGCTAACTAAAAATGTTACTTGAAATATATAAAATCTAATTATTTATTTTAATTGAAGTAACACATTTTTAGTTAGCAAGTTGTAGGTAACAATAATAACCCTTCATCCATTGCTTTTTTCATTTACCCAGTTTTCCCTAATTTTCAGGAAATAATTGTTGTTGTTTTTTCAAGCCCAACAATTGTCTTTTGTTCTCATTAACAGTGCAGTTTTCAGTCTGTTGTGCCAACCATGCAAAATAGTCAATGTGTGGCCCTTGTTCTGTTGACCTCCGCCATAGGATTATTAATGATGGTTTTGTTGTTTATTAACTCTCATCAGTTCTACAAATCATCTACAACCACAAATCATAAAACTACATGATGTTATTATTTTGTCTGATAGAATTAAATAAAATAAGATATGGGTTTTCGTATGGGTTAATCTGAATGAATTAAACAGAATTGTTTACACTAATGCACTTTCAGTTGAAGTCAAATTACTTTAACCCTTAACTGTCAACATGCCATAGAGCTCAATTTATACTGGCCACACCCCTTTCTCACCCACTGCTGGAGATTTTTTTGCAAATGCAAATTGGTAAGGGGGGGGGGGGTAATAAAATCTGTTTAATACAGTGTGTCCACCAACAACAACATTCAATAGACTATAAATCAGTATTCAGATCACTGAATGGGCTCATGATATAATAATTATGGTAGACAGACATTAAAATATTGCCATATCATTTGAAAACTCAGAGTGTTGTACTTTTCTCTTGTAGATGGCATTAGTGTTCCTTCCAGCACTGGCTCGTATGGCCGTATGCGGCGGCACCCATGGGAACGAGCTGTCCGGTGTGTATGTGGTGCAGGAGATGGAGCGACAGCAGAAAGAGAAAGGCAAGGGTGTGTGGCCGATTCCTGTTACAACCGTGCTGTCAAACCCAAGGGCTGTGAAAGAGTGCAGAAGATACACTGACACGGATATGAACCGCTGCTTCAACAGAGACACGCTGAGGTGAGATGTGGAACTGCAATATGAAATGTAACGCAAGTTTATTATATAGCTTGTATATTAGCCTATATAGGGACGTTACGTTAAAAAATAGTGAAGGTTTTAAATTAGGTCTATTGTTTCTTTTAATTGGAAAGCAATAATTTTGAATTATTAGCACAATATATTATAATAGTATGTGATCGCATTTACTCTTATTTGTATGCCTAATATGTCGAAAATGCAAAACGCTTCTCGTCTCATCACATTCAGGAATTACATGAAATTTACATGAAATTTGAGAAAAAAAGAGTTGAGTAGTTTGCATTACTGGATAATACCGTCTGCTGTTGAACATTTCTATAGACCTTTTTCACATTTCCGGGTTTCTCGGCAGCGGAAGTTGTCACAGCTGGGTAAACTTCTATAGCGGTAAATGAGAAACTACCACAAATATATTTTTTGCATTCCCATTTTCTCAAATAGCAAAAGAAAATCTTCACACAAATGTTTTCATGACTTTCAAAAAAAAGGAAAAAAAAAAAAAAAAAACTGATAACGGCAGTCAGAACAGAGAACGATATCAAATTTTCCGTCACGCCCTTAGACACTGTATTAAAAACACCCTCGGGTTTAGCGTTAATTAGTTTTTTGTAATTTGATGCAAATGTAATATAATACAAAATATAGAGTTATAAAGGTACATACATTAAAAATGAAAATCTAAAAAACTTGTGAAATGGGTCCATTGTAAAACAGTTGTGAAATATTAAATGTTTCACTACTCCCATCTTACCTCGCCCTCTTTTAATGTTAAAACTGACGCTTTGTGCTGGAATGTGTGCTCAGTAAACTCCGCCTACTTTGATTTGATTGGCCATCTCGAGCATTTTGACACTGACCAGCATGGTTACACCGCTAAGGCAGACCAGCCTAAAAATGTAACTTTTAAAAACACAAAAATACCTCTTTGCAGCAAGTTTTAACAAAAATCTAGTAAATATATTTCTGCATGCAAATATGTTACTGTGTAGCTCTAAAATGCTCTGTTTCTTGCAGTTCTCCTATTACAGAGAGCAGCCCGTATGAAGTCCGGCGTGCACAAGAACTGAACAATCTGCTGGGGCCGAAAGGATCCACCGATGCAATAGACTTGATCTGTGACCTTCATAACACCACGTCTAACATGGGTCTAACACTCATCCATTACACAACCAGTGACTGGGTGACCCTGCACATCTGCAAATACTTACAGGCAAGAACCTTTCTAGTGTGCTTCAGTACACACCATACTGGAAACTAAGGTCAGTTGTTCTCAACTGGTAGGTTGTTGTGACCAAAAACATAATAAATACATAATGCCAAAAATACATAATATTGTATTCTGACTACTTTTGGAATCCATTTAGTATTACCTTGGATCTAACTTGTTTATAGATTTAAATGGGATTATTGTTATAGTAAAGAAATATATATGACCATTACTTGTCATCTGAGAACATGCAAATGTGTTGTTAAAGCTGCAGTCTGTAATTTTTTTTTTTTTTTTTTGGTTAAAAATGACTCAAAATGAATTTAAGTACATAACCAGCCAGTGTTCAATGGTAAGCTTATAATAATGTTTTCTAATTTGAGTGGTACAGGTGGGAATTCGCGGGAAATTCGAGCATGCTGCCGCGTCATTAGGATGAGGATGCTGCAGGTGGAGGATCATTTATATCGTTTCTCACAGCAGCTGGAATAATTATCATTTTGATGGCGGATTGTAATCCAGAAAGGATTATGTGTTTATGAAACACATGTGACTGAAATTAGATTATATTCCAGTTTTAAATATTAAAGAGAGCCTACGTGGGATTACACAAATTTTGTATTTTAAAGAGAACCAGTTCGAAGGAAGAATAATTTGCTTTTTGGGTTAAAAGATTTTCTTTGTATGAAACTCGAATGGTATGACAATTACAGATTAGACTGTACAGAAATTGAAATCTACATGCACTACATACACATAGTCACGCAATGCTGATGTTGTTAACATTAACAATTTGAGAACAAAGTATACCTAATAATAATTTGAATGTTTTTATGTGATATGAGCTAATCGATCGTTACATTTAATCACCATTGGTAGTGCGATTTATTTACGTTACTTGTTAAGATGACAGTATCCGGTGAAAATTCTTATTTGGGTCATATAATCCTAGACATAGGTTAGAATTTGTGATTCCTAAGTACAGTATCCACACCAGTGCCGTGACTGACTGCCACACTTTCACCTCAAAACATTAGATTCATCTGCTGGAGCCTGCCGGAGCACAAACCACTCAAAGATGATAATTTCGCAAATAACTGCAATTGCAGGTTTCAAACAGAGATGGCGACAATGAGACGAAGCTACAGACTGCAGCTTTAAATTATGCAATTCATAAAAAAAAACTAACATTTTAGAATGAAATATAATCTAAATACTAAATTTATGGAATCTGATTATGTAACCAGATTACATGTAACTGAAGCACTGAAAATACAGAATATTCAGTGTAAAACACAGGTCCTGAAAAAAACCCAGTTAAGAACCACAGACCTATGTTTTTGTTGATGTGCCAGTGCATGTGTGTTTTGATGTTGTGTGTTGTCATGTACACATTTAAGACTAAGATAACCAAAGTGCCTGTGAGAGTGCTGGTACTGGATGTCCCGATTAGTGATGCTTATTCCTTGGAGTCTGTATCCAAGCATGGCTTTTGTAAGTGATGCTGATTATCTCATTGCATTTGCTTTGTTTTTTCAACCACAAAAGTACATTCAGATGACATGTGTTTCTTTAGCAATAGAGGTCGGGCCGCAGCCGCATGGTGTTGTCAGAGCTGACATCTATATCATTATGAAAGAGGCTGTCGACTTGACAATAGACTGGATCCACAAATTCAACTCAGGTACTGTAAGACCTAAGCAATTGTGGCTTACTTGTGTACTTTCTGTATATTTTTAAATGTGTTATATTTTGAGCTATGTTTTCAGGAACGGTGTTTGAAGGCGGGGATGTGGAAACCTTTAAGTTTATCAAAAGTGTTGATTATCTCAGAGATCCAGAGACTCGGACTCTCACCGCTGCCATTCATCCTCAGCTGCAGGTGCCAGTCGTGCTGCTATTTATTGTATTTCCACACAGAATCAGCATGAACATGTCTAGATCATAAGAAAATTAGGTTTATTTTAGGACCAATTTTTAAATCTTTCTCCATTTTTATTACAGTAACGGAGAAAAAACATCTAATTCTAAATATTGTTATGTGGAAAAAAAGATCAATTATTAAAATGGTAAACAGTGCTGGGTTGTAACTGATTACATGTAATCTGGATTATGTCATCAAATTCCAAAAGTGTAGTACTTGTAATTGGATTTATTACATTTTAAAATGCTCATAATCACATTGCAGATACTTATTATGGATTACAAGTCCCCATAAGATTTAAAGATAAGATTTCAATCATTTAATAACACATTCACATGTTCTCAGTTAATGGTCATATTGACCTTAAGGTAAACAAAATATTTCAAATTTGGGTGTTCAGGTGTACAGCAATGTAATGTTTAATGCATTTGATGTTGCTGGCAAAAAAATTGAATATTTGTTTTATCTTTTTATTTATTTATTTATATTTTTAACAATAATCCCATTTAAAGTTAGGTCAAAAGTAATCTAAAAGTAATCCGAAAGCAGTCAGAATACATTACCTGAAACGAGTAATCTAGATTACATTGCTCACTCTTCATCATGTAATCTATAATCAAATTGTAAATAATCTACCCAGCACTGACAGTAAAGTATTAATTCATCATGTTAGTATTTGTTGTACTGCCTTTGTTGATTTAAATAAAAAAAAAAAAGCTTTTTTTATGGGAGTTATACAAAATAAGATGTCTATATGCAAACATGCTTTGTATATCACTAAATGCAGTCTTTATCGGCCTAAACAATGCTAAATATAATTTATTTTCTTGATTTCGGTTATAATGTGACCTAGACATTTGTGAAATACACCCAAAATCTAAATAGTTTTTTCTTTTTTTGTTTTCTAGGACAAAGACTTCTGTCTTCTCAAGCAGGGAGACCCTTTATTTTTGTCATTTTCTGGAGAAACTCTGAACTACGAGGAAGAAGAGACACTTCATCCTTTCTTTATCAATGAGGCTGCTTACTATGAAAAGGGAATCGCTTTTCACTTGGGAAAAAAGATGATGCTGACGATTCCAACGGTGCAAGTGCAGAAAGACTGAAGGATGAGAGAGGAAAAGATATTAAACTCAGCACAATTACCACCATCAATCAGATGATTTCTCAAGAATGTGACTGAAATGATTTTAACAATCACTTGTAACTCAGGTATATGCTATGTACTGATCTGTAACTATATGAGAACGAATGGCTCATTTATCTGCTGCTAAAACATGAGCAACAGTGTTTTGGATGAAAAGATATTTATTGTGACCAGCAAAATGTTCACTTAACAGGAACATGTACAAAACTGTATAAAAAAGGCGAAACCGTCTGACGTATTGACATCACGCTAATGTCACAGTGGAGTGTGAGGTATCCTCTTGACTGTATTGCTCATATGCTGTTGTTCTTGCCTGATTGCTTTGAGAAAATTGAGTCTCTCGTGAACTCGAAATAAAAAGACAAAACAAAAAGCACACTCACTTGAAAAAAATGTGATCTCAAATATTACAACACACAGAATAAACCACATGGCACAATGAAATCAAGTGAAGCTGGATGTGCACAGTGTGATTTTTACCACCGGTACGGTTTTTGCACAATATGATGCCAGTGAACATCTTCGTCAAGGTGTGTATGATATAATGAATGACAGCAGTAACTGGATGTTTTAAGTCACTCATCCACATCATTTAACATACAAAACTGACATAAAAAATAAAATTGTGCCTTTGCTCTAATTTCACCAGTTACATTATGATTGTTATATAACATCACATTATGCAATCCTAAACTGCTGAGAAAACATGCAAAGTATATCGAAAACAACATTGTGGTAAAAATCACAATGTGCACCAGCTAGTATAAGTATAAATAAGTATATAAACCACAGCTGAGATGGTTTTAAATGACTACTTGAACCATCACAAAACATTATAACTGGATTCTAATCAAAGTCACTAAACAAGTGTAAAGTACATAATGAAATACATTCTCAAAGAGAAACTAAATGGTAAACAACAGAGTATAACCAATGCAAAGCACAAGAAAAAATAAATAAGCAAACCAAATGTTCAGGAACACACGAAAGGCTCAAGTGGTTAATGCTTAAGACAGACACAAACATTCAGTCTTTCAGGCCAAGGCAAAACCCTATTGCATCTTGGGATTGCAAAGCGCTAAAATGCAGTCGCTTCAAGATGTCACTGAGTAGCTACAACACAGGCTGAATAAAAAACACAGAGGTGTTATTTAAAACACTCTGAGATGAAACTAAACCTAACACATCAAAATTAGTTGAGTCAACAGGTAAAGTGTGATTAAACAAAAGGTGAAGCCCTGAATAACTACTGATTAGTGTTTATAGATGCTTTTCTGTTGAGCGAGTGTCTGTGGGTGAGAAGGTTAGTTTCTCATCTTCAACAGCACAGATGCTAACAGAGTGGTTTAAAAGGCAGTTATATAGTAGGAAGATCCTTCAAGAAATGAATATATTCACAGGACAGCGCTACAGGTGGACGGTGTTAGTTAACCTATTAACTTTGAGCGGTGAGTTCTGACTGTTTCCTTCATAACTTTAGCTTGGTTAGTGGTAAAAGCAGCCGCTGAAGCGAACATGGCTGGGTGCTTTCTGTGACTCTGTAGTCAGTCCTCTATTGCCTAAGCAACCCTGTAGGCTGTCATTCGAGTGTAGTGTTGGCGGTGGCTCCTCGCGGCCCATATGAAGAGCGCGGCAGCCATGATCTGCAGCGGAGACGAGACCAGAGCCAAAAACAAGGACCAGCCCGGTGAATAGTCCATCCCCTCGGGCAGCTCGGATATTTCGTGTAACAAATACACGCCCGCGAGGAAACAGCATACAGTGGCCATGGAACACAAGCCTGAGAAAACAATATACATCAAATTGTATCTCTTTTTCTGGGAGCTGTGGAAATATAGCCATTAGCTGTTATTAATGTCTTACCGGCCAGCAGATGCAGCAGCCCTACGAATAGTGTGGGAGTGATACTGCGGCAAAGGCAGGCGCACACTCCGATCAACACCGCTAGAAACACCAGCCCCACAGAGACCAGCGGCAGCAGGAACTGACACTTCCACAGGTCTGTGGACACAAACGTTCAAAACATAATGACAAAGCAAATAACAAAACATCCTGTTGCTCGCTGCTGCTGGTTAAAATACTATATATGAATGAATCTTAAAAAAGGATTTGTTAGGACTGTGTCTAGACAATAAACAATAATAAGTGAATGCAATGAGCATTAAAAATGATGTTGAGAACTCTTCATTGTTTCATTGTCTCAGCATGATTTTAATTTGAGTGCTAGTCAAAGAGCTGGGCAATATATATTTAATACATCTTCAAAGATGATTTTAATGGCAATATAAAATTAGGCAGTATAGTTTTAGCATGTTTTTATTTGGTCAGTTTACAATTGATATAAATGAAAAGAAAAAAATCTTCCCAATATATACACTACCATTCAAAAGTTTGCAAAAAAAAAAAAAAGACTAAGATTTTTTTTTTTTAAATGTTTCTGAAAGAAGACTCTTCTGCTCACCAAGAATGCATTTATTTGATCAAAAATACATTAAAAACAGTAATACTGTGAAATAGTATTACAATTTAAAATAACTTTTCTATTTTAATATATAATAATATAATGTGTTTCAATGCTGAATTTTCAGCATCATTACTCCAGTCTTCAGTGTCACATGATCCTTCAGAAATCATGAAAATATGCTGATTTACAGCTCAAGAAACATGTATTATTCTTATCAATGTTGAAAACAGTTGTGCTGCTTCATATTTTTGTGAAAACTCTGATACATTCCTTTTTTCAAGATTCTTTGATGAACAGAGTTCAAAAGAGCAGCATTTATTTGAAACAGATATCTTTTGTAACGTTATAAATGTCTTCACTGTCACTTTTGATTAGTTCAACGCATCTTTACTGAATAAAAGTAATAATTTAGAAAGACCCCAGCCTTTTAAATGGTAGTGTATAAATAAAATGGAATATCATCTAAAGAAAGCCCTAGAAAGTATAGGTGTGTGTACATGACTGATTTAGAGTCAGGACGTACATGTACGCAGCAGATCTTCTCCACTGTTAACATTCCCAGGAGATCTGTACTTGGATTCCCACTGCTGTGGCAAAGTAAAAGCCTGACATTTAGTCACCATTATTGGATCTGGAAAGGAGCAAGCGGAGAGCAAGAGGAGAGACAAAGCAAAACGTAGTAAGCATCAATTTTTAACCGAATGCACAACTAATAATAATAATACATAACCATAAGTTCCTCTCCTTACCAGGCTCTTTAAACCAGTGTGAGTCTTTGGGCACCAGAATGCAGCGCCACCAGAGACCCAGCGTGCCGTTCAGCCGGAACAGAGCGATGCTGTAGCTCCTCTCATCCATGTCCTCCCCCTCAAAGTCCTGCCGCAGAATCTGCAGGTCCGAGCCGTTGTTGGCGTCATTGCTGGCCGGCTGGCTGTGGTACTGGTACCAGTGCTGCGTTCCCATGGCAACAGAGAGATAGACGGTGGCAAGCAGGCTCAGCACAGAGCCGATGACCAGCGCCGTGGCGTATCGGTTGTCCACCATGGTTTCGATGACTAATATTAAAAAGACTTTCTGTAGATGGCCAACAATTAACTCTTTAGTTGATGAGTGTGGTGACTGATGTGAGGAAAACGGTCATATCATTTGTACGGATTTTGGTGACAGAGATTGCTTTTCATCCTCTTATAATATCCAGTGCAGATCGTCAGATCTCATCCTCGTGGAAGTGATCCTTCTTGAGATCCAAAGAAGCGTGTCATCTGAAACAGAGAGGAGTGTGATTAAATCTCAAAGCAGTCAAAGGCATGTTTACATAGGTAACAAGTTAATACACTTTTAAGGAGGTATAAGCCGCTGGATTTGCAAAAGACACTCCTAGTTTCGAGGCATTTAGCCAGGTAACTAGACATTCGTGAGTAAACCTGTGTATTGTATGACTGTGAAATGATTTATACTTACTATTGCATAAATTATTTCACATAAAAGCCACTAAACCGCACATAACAACAAAACAAACGATGACTAGTCCCTTCTAATATCAAATGGTAGGCCTATAACAACACGACTTTATTAAAAAATGAAAGAAAGAAAAGGGAAGGATTTTACATAATCAAAAAAGTACGCTAAAAGAAAACAACAGTCAAACTCTCATGTAAGTGCTCTTTACCAGGTCGATGTGTATTATTATTATTATTACTGAGTTAATTATATAATAATATCATTTTCGCAGCGTTTAAATGCACAAAGGAGCATTTCTTTCCAAATATAATTTATATATATTTAACTGACACAAGAGCCTAACGTTCAATATTGCGTAACGTTACATTAAAATTGTTAGCTAGCATGAGAGCTAACAGGCTAGGGTGTTTTAGCGACATACTCGAGATTTTCGCGAATAAAAAAACTAAGTATTTAAACTTTAAGTGTTCTGAACTTCATATAACAACGAAACATCCTATACAGGTTTTTGTTTAAAGCAATAAAAGCTGTTTGCGATTGTCGCTTACCTTATTACACACACCCTTCGCGCTGACGGCGACGCCACTTCCGGTTACGATTACTAACGCGCGTGCACAACTCAACCTAAATCCGCACGGACTCGGGCACGAGCAGTACTCTCGACCAGATGCGCGTTGTAAATTTTACTAGGTTTTGGGTTTTCACACGCACTTACCAAAACGGAAGGACAAAAAAGATAATAAACTAAACAGTTTTCTTCTGTTCACGCTGTCCTTGCCTTTAAAAAGTGGCTTGTATCTCTCTTACGCTCCATTTTAGTTGGCTCTTCAGCTTTCCATTCAATTTTTTTTTTTTGAGGCCCAGACAAACAGAATAGACAATAGTATTATTACGTAATTTCACAACAACGACAACAATCATCATTGTTACTATTAAATATTAGAAACTGAAAGAAGATAATGTTTGAAAGAATTGGTGCAGGTATTTGACAATCATTAGTGTTTTGCATGCCATCATCTTTATACAAAACAATGTTTTAAATTATTTTCACAAGACAAGGTTAACATGCTTTTGACAACTCACACCTTAAGTGAATCGCTGCTTATTTGGAGAATTCACATATAAAATCAAATTCTTGTAAACAGCCCACTTTAGACCCCTGAAATAAAACAAATGTGAAGTGCTGTCAAACGATTAATCGCATCCAAAATAAAAGTTTTTGTTTACATAACATATAATGTGTGTGTACTGTGTATATTTATTATGCATATATGAAGACACACATACAGTAGATATTTTGAAAATATTTACATGTATATGTTTATAGTCATATAAATTATATCATATATAAATATATTTAATATATAAACGTAACATATTTTTCTTAAATATATACTGTATGTGTGTGTATTTATATATACATAATAAATATACATAGTACACACACATACAGTATATTATGTAAAAAAAACTTTTATTCTGGATGCGATTAATCGCGATTAATCGTTTGACAGCACAAATGTGACCCTGGACCTCAAAACCAGTCTTAAGGGTCAAGTTTTCAAAAATGAGATTTATGCATCATCTGAAAGCTGAATAAATAAGCTTTCCATTAATGTATGGTTTCTTAGGATTGGACAATATTTGGCCGAGATACAACTATTTGGAAATCTGGAATCTGAGGGTAGAAAAAAATCTAAATACTGGGAAAATCTCCTTTAAAGTTGTCCAAATGAAGTTCTTAGCAATGCATATCACTAATCAAAAATTAAGTTTTGATATATTTACAGTAGGAAATTTACTAAATATCTTCATCGAACATGATCTTTACTTAATGTCCTAATGATTTTTGGCATAAAAGAAAAATCGATAATTTTGACCCATGCAATGTATTTTTTGGCTATTGCTACAAATATACCCCAGCAACTTAAGACTGCTTTTGTGCTCCAGGGTCACATATACAGGTGCTGGTCATATAATTAGAACATCATCAAAAAGTTGATTTATTTCACTAATTCCATTCAAAAAGTGAAACTTGTATAATGTATACATTCATTCCACACAGACTGATATATTTCAAGTGTTTATTTCTTTTAATTTTGATGATTATAACTGACAACTAATGAAAACCCCAAATTCAGTATCTCAGAAAATTAGAATATTGTGAGAAGGTTCAATATTGAAGACACCTGGTGCCACACTCTAATCATCTAATTAACTCAAAACACCTGCAAAGTCCTTTAAATGGTCTCTCAGTCTAGTTCTGTAGGCTACACAATCATGGGGAAGACTGCTGACTTGACAGTTGTCCAAAAGACGACCACTGACACCTTTCACAAGGAGGGCAAGACACAAAAGGTCATTGCAAAAGAGGCTGGCTGTTCACAGAGCTCTGTGTCCAAGCACATTAATAGAGAGCGAAGGGAAGGAAAAGATGTGGTAGAAAAAAAAGTGTACAAGCAATAGGGATAACCGCACCCTGGAAAGGATTGTAGAAACAAAACCCATTCAAAAACGTGGGGAGATTCACAAAGAAGTGGACTGCAGCTGGAGTCAGTGCTTCAAGAACCACTACGCACAGGCGTATGCAAGACATGGGTTTCAGCTGTCGCATTCCTTGTGTCAAGCCACTCTTGAACAACAGACAGCGTCAGAAGCGTCTCGCCTGAGCAAAAGACAAAAAGGACTGGACTGCTGCTGAGTGGTCCAAAGTTATGTTCTATGATGAAAGTAAATTTTGCATTTCCTTTGGAAATCAGGGTCCCAGAGTCTGGAGGAAGAGAGGAGAGGCACAGAATCCCCGTTGCTTGAGGTCCAGTGTAAAGTTTCCAGTCAGTGATGGTTTGGGGTGCCATGTCATCTGCTGGTGTTGGTCCACTGTGTTTTCTGAGGTCCAAGGTCAACACAGCCATATACCAGGAAGTTTTAGAGCACTTCATGCTTCCTGCTGCTGACCAACTTTATGGAGATGCAGATTTCATTTTCCAAGAGGACTTGGCACCTGCACACACTGCCAAAGCTACCAGTACCTGGTTTAAGGACCATGGTATCCCTGTTCTTAATTGGCCAGCAAACTCGCCTGACCTTAACCCCATAGAAAATCTATGGGGTATTGTGAAGAGGAAGATGCGATATGCCAGACCCAACAATGCAGAAGAGCTGAAGACCACTAGCAGAGCAACCTGGGCTCTCATAACACCTGAGCAGTGCCACAGACTGATCGACTCCATGCCACATACGCATTGCTGCAGTAATTCAGGCAAAAGGAGCTAACTAAGTATTAAGTCACTGTACATGCTCATACTTTTCATGTTCATACTTTTCAGTTGGCCAAGATTTCTAAAAATCCTTTCTTTGTATTGGTCTTAAGTAATATTCTAATTTTCTGAGATACTGAATTTGGGGTTTTCATTAGTTGTCAGTTATAATCATCAAAATTAAAAGAAATAAACACTTGAAATATATCAGTCTGTGTGGAATGAATGTATACATTATACAAGTTTCACTTTTTGAATGGAATTAGTGAAATAAATCAACTTTTTGATGATATTCTAATTATATGACCAGCACCTGTATATATCACTGGTAAAGAATGTATAAAACAGTGCAGTTTATTTTGCACACAATTCCTGGATTTTTATATGGCTTTAACAGTACAATTAAAAGACATACAGTATACAGATACAAAAACATTTACCATTATTTCAAAGGATTAGCCAACATGCAGTGCAAAAAAAAGAAGAGCACTTGACAAAACACTTTAGTATGTTTGTCCAAATAAAAACTAAGATTTCTAGTATTATTTAATAGAATTAAAAGTGCAAATAATAGAAGGGCTAAAAATCAGCAGTAGAAAATCACTGGAAACATCATCTTGAAGGCATCTAGTGCATTAAAATGAAGACCAAAGCTCATTCTCTGAGCAGCTTTGACACCTGAGAATTACTGTACATGTGCGATATATTACTGTAGATTCACAGTGATCATCATATATTCCATACAGTACTCATGTGTGTCATATCTTTTACAACTTCCTACTAATCGGTAAAATATGTGACATGAATGTTTTATTCTAAGTTCGTTCTGCTTCAGAAGGTCTTGTCTGTTGAACTTCTCTTGTAGTGGTTGGTTGACTTCACAGTGCTGTTTATGACAGGACTGTCAGTGAACTCCACAGTGCAGGAACCTGAGGAGCAAGGTGACGCCTCCAACTCCAGGACAGTTATGTTGTTTTGGGCCGAGGTGCTGAGCAGGTGGGCTGGGACAAAGAGCGTTAACTGTGGCCCACGGGACGGCCAGTAGCGGCCCAGGTTAAAACCGTTAATCCACACTTGACCCTGAAATAAAACATACGATGTGATCTCTTTATTACACCAGCGCTGCTCTATTGGGAATCTGATCTCTTCACATTTATAAATGGATTTCAGTATACAGAATCAGTTAAGACTCCTACCTTCCTCCAGTTGGGAAACTGGATGTGTGTGTCCTGAGGGAGGTCAGGGATGCCGTCGGGGATGATGAAGCTGCCAGCGTAGAAGGTTGGAGGTGAAAGAGCAGGAGGAGGGGAGGTATTGAAGCTGCTGGAGGTGGAGATGTATCCGCTCGATGCCGATAACAGGCCCTTGTGCACTGCTTCATCTATACTCAGAGAGTACACCGTCCAGTTACCCAGAACATCAGCACACAGAGTCAGATTAAACACCAGACCCCGAGGAACAGAGAGAGGAAGTGAAAAAAGAGACATGGAGAAGGGAAGAAAGGATATGGAAAAATGGTAAAGATGGAAAAAAAAATAATAATAATAACAATGGTAATAATAAAATAAATAAATAGTTATTATTCTTACAGAAGTTTCAAGAATTTGTGCATTTACCATTTTTATTATTTTTTTAATTTACTAATATTTAATATTACTAAATATTTAAATTTTTAAATTTAAGTTTAATTTATTTTTATTTCAGTTTAAGTGTTTTATTTATTTACTGTTTAATTTTAGTGCTTCGTTTTCTGATGTTCATTTAGTTTAATTTTTAATCTTATATTTAGGTTTTATTTTATGTTAGCTTTAATGTTTTTGAAGTGTGTAATTAGTAGCCTGTTTTAGTTAACAATAATAACTCTTCTATATGCATGCATCACATTCCCCAAATTGCAATTTATGTCCGCATAGGGGACCCGGTACATATTTGCATTTTTTTTTGGGAATGCTCTGCACTTTCTCCTTTCTGGCCTCAGCTTGCTCATGACATACCATTCCTATTAGAAAAGGATGTGGTTTTGACTCCAGATCTTTTCTTCTTAAATGATTTTTCTGAATTGGCTCTGTCTCCGCAACTTACTTTTAGCTGCTCTCACTGCTGCAAAGAAAATGTTAGTCAGTCGCTGGGTTCCTCCCCATTCAATGACCAGACGTGTATGGGGCTTATCTTTGCTGGACATTGTTTCTATGGAACTATCTACAGCTCGTATTCATGGAGCAAAGATAAAAACTTTGAAGACCTGGAGTGCCACTTTTGTCATTGTTAAATCTTTTGTTTCTTCTTTTTGATGTACGATTTATTTTGTATTTATGTTTTTTTTTTCCTTGCGACCAGTGTTAATTTCGTCAACGAAGACGACGACGAAAAATATTCGTCAACGAACATTTTTTCTGTGACTAAGACGAGACGTTGACGAGCTAAAACTAATATCTGATGATAAAAACTATGACGAAATTTATACCACGTCTTTGTTAACAAGACAAGACGGGACTAAAATGTTATTTGAGGACTACCGGACATTCAAAATACAACCTGTAGGCTAAGTTAACTGTCTTGGCTTCCAAAATGTGCGTCTCTGTCATTGGATAAGGGGTGTTTGCATATCTAGTCTCAGTATGGCAGCCGCAATGGACGGATAGGCTACCAAAACGCGAACTAGCCATCTGAAACAATGGCCTCAGCACCTGAAGGGTTAGGGCCTGGTTGACCAGACATCCCGTTTTTCCCGGGAGTCACAATTCGTTGTCGATTAACTTAAAGTTAGTGAAGGCGGGATAGGCGGAATCACGCTGATAGAAGTGCTCTCTCTCGCTCGCACGCTCCACTTCCTCAGTTCTCATACAGCGCGCGATCAGTTCTCAGTTCTCAGCGCTCAAATACACACACAGCAGTCCACACGTCTATCATGTAGAGTCAGAGTATCTCACGTAAATACAGTCGGTTATGGCTTAAGTGAGCGTAAACAGGTGGGTGAAAACTGAGTGTCAGTATTACATGCATACCTTCCGTCTTAAATGGACAGCATTCCTAATTATCTGTATCAATGTTAACCAACAAAAGATGTTAAATGTATACATGTTAAATAAACCTACTGTATCTGAAAAATTGTTTAATTTGTGTTTTTACCAAAAAATGAATTTATTCCAGTTTTTCCAAATTCAATCCTTGATTCAAATTTCTCATGAGCTTAATTGATTTGGTCTAAAGAGAGAAGAATTAATGACTGTTTGTTTGAAGACTACATGTAAAATAGCTACCAAAATAAATGTTGATAACTGTAGTTTGACTAAAAGTTGACACAAATGCAATGACTTTTTGTTGACAAACTATGAAAGACTCAAATGACTAAAATGTGACTAAGACTATTAAGCATTTTCGTCTCAAGATAAAGACTAAGACTAAATCAAAAATGCCTGCCAAAATTAACACTGCTTGCGACTAAGTATTACACTTTGTACTTTTCTCTATTGCAATGTTTTCTATTTTCCTCAGCACAGTGTGGGTCTGCCTAGTGGGTTGGTGGGTGGGGGGTATGACTGTGCAGTCTAGATTGGAATTGGTGTGTTGTGTTGTGTTTTGTGCTGTCCTGAACTGACTGCCAATAAAATAATTGTTCACAAAAAAAAAACAATAATAATAACCCTGCTGTGGACATAGCTTGAAAGCTGTGAGAGGAATTACAGTCTAAATTTTTCAATGGGATTTATGATTTATGATCGTTAGAACAGGCTGAGGGACTGAGAATTAGTAAAACAGGAAGTGGATAGGAAAGTTTTGGTTGCCTTGAAGCCATTAATTTCTTTGCCGTAGTTGATTGCCCCATGTTCTCCACCAGGATGTCCACACGGCTGCCAGCTTTCCCTGTTATATTAATGGTGAGTGCTTTGTTTCTCTCCAAAATACCAGCAGCAATCTAAACAATAAAAGGATTTAATAAGCAAAGGATGAAATTTAACAATCCTGTTCAAACGTTTGGGGTCAGTAAGTTTTTTTAATGTTTTTGAAAGAACTCTCTTATGCTCAACATTTATTTAATCAAAAATACAGTAAAATTGTGAAATATTCTTACAATTTAAAACAACTATTCTCTATTTGAAAATATTTTAAAATGTAATACATTTCTGTGATGTAAAGCTGAATTTTCAGCATCATTACTCCAGTCTTCAGTGTCACATGATCCTTCAGAAATCACTCTGATATGCTGATTTGCTGCTCAAGAAGCACTTCTGTTTATTATCAATGTTGAACACACTTGTGCTGCTTCATCTTGCTGCCCCAAACTTCTGAACGGTAGTGTATATGAATGTTGTGTTATGCAAAAGCTTCCAATTATATATAAATCAGTGCACAAACTTTATCTTATGTTAAAATCTTACAGAGCACCATTGCAGCTATTATGACAGATAAACTCATAGCTCAGTAAGACGGTCAACAGAGAAAAACAGTGCTTCTTATGCAATCAATGGATATGTAGGCCCAATCATGGACTCCATTTAGAGGGGACGACAGCAGGGTGGGCTTCAAACAGTTGACAGGTAACACAGTCTGATATAGCATAAAGCCAAATGCCTGACCAGACAATGAGACATCCATACTCAATGCACGAATATGATAGAGCAATGAGCACAGAGGGAACATGTAAATAACTAATATGACTGAACATAACTTCACATTAACTGATGAGATGTGGGCATACCTGATTCATTTCAGTAAATGTTAGTGGGCAAAGAGTTTTTACAGGGCCAGAGAAAGATAATATATCTAAAAAACTCTGCAAGGACAAAGAGATCATTCACACGTCAGTCGCAAGAAAAACTGAGGTGTTATACAGAAAGCAGAAAATATAAATCATGTTACAACAGGAGACAGGCAAAGATGCAAAAAGTGACTAACCTTCTTCATCTGCACTTGCCCATAAGCAAATTTAGGTGTTGATGGAGGCAGCAGTCCCCCTGGTATCTCTTTGTACTGTATAAAAAAAAAAAACACAATCAGATCAGTTTGCATCATTAGCGGCTTACTGAATTTCTCTATCAAAAATCATAATTCTTTTAAGAAATAGCTACTTTTCCAATCTTTACCATTTTGATGAGTTCTCTTATGGCGAAATACTTTTCTGTGAGGTCTCCAGCTTCTGTAAGTGGGGCGTCAAAGTCACAGCTGGTTGGTTGAGGACTATAAGGAGTGTTAGCACCTATAATTTGATAAAAACATGAATCAACACACTTTCTAATGTATTTTTGGCTTGCTGAGTTACAAACCTCTAAATCCTACCATTCCAATAGCCAAAGGTAGTTCCACCGATGAACATATATCTGGAAAGCAAGAACAAAAAAATAAAGTAAAATACAAAAATCAATGAATTTCAGAAGTCAGTTTTCAGTGTAAAACAGATATTTCAGTTCAGTTGTTATTATGGGCGACCAACTTACAAGTTAACAATGGCTCCCACTTCCAGAATTTCATTGAGGGTCTTGACCACAGCAGCTGTGGGAACCACAGTGTTTCTCGCCCCAGTGATCCAACCAGCCTGTGTAGAACTCAGAGTTCACCTGCAAAAAAAGCCATCATTTCCATTTTCCAGAGCACATTTCTGTCTGTTAAAATGTTTAACATCACATTTTACTGCTTCAGATAAAAACATTTGCTTCTTAAATACATGTAAATGTAGTTCAAAGCAGCTTTGCTTCTTACCAAAGGCCCACGTGGCTCTGCATGTCTCTGTGCTTCAAAAGCAGCAGTTACATTTGAACCTGCACAAAAATACAACAACAAATGCGGTTTTTACTGATTTCCAGAATTCAGATCTAAAAGCCTGTAATGTCAGAGGTTTAGTAATAAGCATTGTTCGAAGCACTTTAAGGAACGTGAAGGTAATATACAAGTCATATTGGTGATATATAGGATATGCAGACCTGGGCCGAAGTCAACGGTGGCATAGATGCCCTGGAGGGATCCACATTTGAGATAACCCACACCTGCTCCATCTGTGGTGAACAGGACCACCTCATCTCCCAGATGAGCACGAAACAGCTGGCTGAGATGCCGCATGTAATTAGAATCACAGGCAAAGTAAATGCCATATTCATTCTCTACCTGCATATGGGGAATAATTAATTTATTTGCCCTGAAAATGTGTCAAAATACATAAATAAATATGTTATTTATCTACACATTATATATATTTGAAGACTAAAAATATATGCATATATATATATATATACCTATCAAAAAACTCATAAATCCAAGGCACTCGAGTAATGTGAAAAAATTAAAAAACCTTTATTCACATGTGAATAGATGTGAATAAAGGCTTTTTAATTTTTTCACACTACTCGAGTGCCTTGCATTCATGAGTTTTCTGATAATACGAAAGAATCCCGCATCCAAAGAGCACCGATTAATGGACTTTTTACACCCCAGCAGCACTTTTTTGCATAACTTTGTATATATATATATATATATATATATACATACAAAGTTATATATAATATATATATATATATATATATATATATCACACCCATAAAAATCCTAAGCAGACAACTTGAATATTAAATAAAAATGCGGAAAAGAAATAGACGATTGTGAAATATCATTTCAACAGGAAATATCACTGATCAGTACCATGGGTTAAGCACTATGCAAGGTGTGAAAACATATGTACAAATGTGTAATTAAACATCTGACACACACGCACGCATGCACACACACATATAAATAGATGTTACTTTCATTAGAGTGATTATTATATAACTGTCTTAGTTTCACCGTAATGATGGGTCCTCCGTTCTGGTACAGGTTACGGTTCAAGATGGGCAACAACTGCCCCATCCACTTATCCACTGCTGCAAGGTAATCTAGAATAATACAAAGAGCTCTGAATGAATTACTGTAGTTTATAAGCCATACATTTCACTCACTCAAAAAATGCATGTGTCTCTGCCTACAATTTAGTTGTCTCTCAGTCTTTTCTCACCATATCCCACTCCGCACAGATGTAGGGGCCCGGTCTCATGATGACCAGCAGGCCGATGTCTCGGCACAGCTGTAGGAAGTGCTCTAGATCCCGGTCTCCGCTGAAGTCGTACTGACCAGGCACCGGCTCGTGGAAGCTCCATGGCACATATCTGTGGGTTAATTTGGCCATTTGGAAAATCTGAGTTGAAATCAGTTTATGGGTTTATAAAAAGTTAGAAGAAAAATAATATTCAGGGTTCTGGCCATTGATTTTACTACATATTACAAAATAATTTCAGAATTAATTGTATCTGCAACAAGCAACTTAACATTTTATAGCTCAGAAAGAAAGTATATTACTACAAAAATGTCCATGATTTTGATTTTATTAATATCCATGATTTTTCCAAACTTGGAAATCACAGTTTCTACAGATTTTCCATGGCGAACTCGTAAGAGTTCATATGACTGACACTGAATCATAGTCAGTTCCTCTTACGTCTGGATGGCGTTCAAACCAGCCATGTACATCTTGAGTAGCTTGTCCTTCCAATAGACACTGGGGATCCTGCTGTAGTGGATGCTGCCGGAGATGTAGCGAAATGGCTCTCCATCTTTAAGGAAGCAGTTTTGATGGTAATCGATGGAGAAACTGGGTTTTACTAAAAAAAGGAAGATATAGTGTGCTTTAAAAATTGTTTTTCTATAGCTAAAGGAGACAGATCACCTAACTAAAAAAAAAAAAAAAAAATCACCAATAGGTACAGTATTCCAGAGAGTGTAATTATGTCATTTACTCAGCCTTATGTTCCAAACTGGCTTGCTTTCTTCCACTGAACACAAACAAATATATTTTGCAGAATATCTAAACTATTTTATTTCTATACAAAGAGGATTTGAGTGGCATGTGAGCGACAACTCACTTTTTGCCACTTTTTTTTTTTTTTTTTTTTTTTAGGACAACAGTCCCAGTGCCCATTCATTTTTACTGTATGGAAAAGAGCAGCTTTTTCGCCATCCTTTGAAATATTAATGTTTATTTCGAAAGAAAATCATACTGATATGGGACAACAAGAGGATGAATAAATGATGACAAACAATTGTCATTTTCTGGCGAATTATCCTTTTAAATATCACAACAAAATTGCCATTATCATGTTTATGTTTGATAACTGACTTCCTCAAGTGTCATGACACAAGACAGATACATGACAGACTGGACGCACCTGTCAGCTTTAAAGAACTTTTTACATAACATCTGACCGAATCTCTCAAAGCAGGAATATTCATCTATAAATTGCAAATTCTCTTTATTACAAAACACTGAAAAGTATGACACTTTTCGCAAATGTAACATATAAAATCACAATCTCATAATTACAAGGAGCCTAATGGAGAAAACATCTGCACACTAGCCAATGCATCTATGAGTAACCAAACTTTACGCTTGGTTAAAATGATACTATTTAAAGAAACAGACACAGTTAATACTTGCCGTGACCAATGTCAGGGTCAGGAGGAGAACCGACATCAGTCCGATACCGGGGGCGCCATGGTGTTTGTACAGGCAAGCAGCGGACCGGAAGTCAAATGCCATTGTTTTGGTTCTACTAGAGATGTACGACTCGTGAATGAATCGTTCTCTGGAGTCGAATCTTTTTAATGAACTAGCTGAACCGGTTCACCAGACTGCTCTGAACGAATCGAACTGAATCATTAGAACGAGTCAACAACTCCTGAGAAGCGTCACTTTCAGACGAACAAGTTTTATTTGAATCCGACCTAGTATAATTATTTATTTTCACTACAAGTAATTCAGTGAAGTAAAATTAAAAACGCAAATGCTTATGCACAGTGAGTTAAAAAATATATATTAGCAAGAAATTAATTTTAACTGAGACACATATAAACAGGAAGTGCGCAAAAAACAAACAAACAAACAAAATATCGAGAACCATCTGACATGTTCACGAATTAAACGTTTTAACCTAAAACCTAATTTTTTGAGAAAATACATTTTTGTCTTAATACATGCATTTTACTATTGCGAAAAACTAAACCGGACAGATGAAAATAAACACCATTATTAATAGAAAGTCGTAATAAACAAAAAATATGAGAGAGTACATCTTTACCGGAATGCTTTCAAATGATAGCGCAAAAGGTTCTACAAAAATTTTAAATTCATATTTTAAATAAATATATTAAAAATAAATAAATTATATTAAAATATATTAAAAATAAATATATTAAAATAAATATTTTAAAAACATTCGCCTTAAACATGCGATTTTGGGTTATTATAAGGATCGCTCTTTAAAGGGTGTTGGATTTAATAGAAATGTTATTTTTATGTAAATTTCACATTCATTCATAAATGCAAGTTTACAAAGGGCAAACCTCTTTTTATAGTGCTTGAAAAATAGATTAAAATAGATGTGATGTCAAAATCTAAAAATATGCTCCTCCTTTAACATTTTCACATAAAAAAATATCCAATGGTGCTTACCTGCAAAGTACATTTTTGGTATTAAAATTGCATTGTAACATATATGGAAGTGTAGAATATGTATAATATATTTGTCCCCCCTCTTTTTCCTTGTTCTTTCTTGTTATACTTGCCTTGGCGTTGTACATGCTATTGGTTGACAATAAAGCATTAAAAAATGATAGCGCAAAAGGGTCACTGATCCGGATCTTTGAACCGCTTCGAGAACCGACTCACGGAAATGAATCGTATTCCATCACTGCTACGCGTCTCCCAACCACTAGGGCGTGATATCGAGCGCTTTTGAATGATTTTTCTTCGGCTCTCGGCGAAGCATAGGAGCAATACACGTGTGTTTCCGCACATGTGTAGATTTTAATTACTGTTTAATTATTGTTGTATTGTATTGATAGACACAACGCTGATGATGCCTGCATCTCGAAACAAGAAAACAAACGGCGGAGATGCTGTTGCAAAGGCAGAAGCTCTCGATAATGAAGAGGACTCTCCTATTGTGAGCCGCACTCGGAGCGGGCGCATACTCCGGACACCCGCGGCCAAAACCCCCGTCCGCCGGACCAGAAAGTCTGTTGTGCGAAAAGATCCGGCAGAAAGCACCGAGTCTCAGCAGGAATCACCACCCGATGAATGTACAGCAGATACTAAAGGCGATCAGTGCATTTCAGAGACAGAACCAGTGTGTACAGATGTATCAGCAGATGTCAGTCAAGAGTCAGTGCCGGACACTGCAGGCTTGATAGGGTCAGATCAGACCAGTGAGAAGGAAAATGTGGTAAATAATACAGAGACTGAATCCACTGGTCCCACTGACCCCAAGAAAAGGGCCAAAAAAAGGACTCACTCAGAATCCAGTGAGAAGAAAAGTAAGATGGTACCTCTCGGGAAACCTAAGTCTGGAAGAGTGTGGAAAGACAGAAATAAGCAAAGGTGATTAACACTATAAAGTGTCGTATTGCTGTCCTGATAGCACTTGGCTTGTTTAATTTTGGAGTTTTTGTGTCTATGTTTTCCTTCATGTTCTTGCATGTCTATCAGTCCATAATAATGCTTAGATACATAAACTTGTTCTCTAACCCATTTTGTCCTGTGACTATTTTTGTAGTATAACCAGCTCTATTTGTCTTAGTGTTTCTTCTGCTTGTTATCTATCTGACGTCTTCAGCGCTGCCTTTGTTGTGTAGGTTCTCCGCTCTGTTGAGAGACAAACCTCTGCGTACTTCATGGGAAAAGAAGATGGAGGCCAAGAGAGAGAAGCAGCTGGTGAAGCAGTA